>APFE030370151.1:244687-281541 GCA_000404065.3 Pinus taeda
TTGATGCCACAACATGGTCTTCTCTCCAAAGACCACTAGATTTTCTGCTCCATTTTTAGGAACCATAGAACTATTGCACCCGTCAACAACAGTGCTACCTTGCAGCTTGTATAGAGTTCCAATCCGAACTCCCCGCATCAATACCAGTGCTCCTCGAACCATCTTGCAGGTATCCTTCTCGAAAACTGTCTTTACACCTGCATCATCCAACTTGCTTACAGAAATCAGATTTCTGGCCAACGCAGGAATATGCAGAACACCCGGAAGGGTTCTAACCCTTCCACCTTGCAACTTCAACTTTACTTTTCCGCGACCAATGATTCTAGCCTTCCTATCATCTCCTAAGAAGACATCACCACCATCGTATTTCTCATACTCGCAGAACCACTCTCTATGGGGAGTGAAGTGAAAGGATGCACCTGAGTCAATCAACCATGCCTCATGATCTACATGTGTACTTGAAGAAGCCAAGTACACATCCCCACCTTCATCTGAGGTGGTTTTCGTGTCTACAGAAGGAGCATCATCAAATCCCTTTCCTTTATTAGGAGCTTTAGATTTACACTCCCTCCTGAAGTGCCCTTCCTTTCCGCATTTCCGACACACCACCTTTGTAGGTTTTCCTGGAGATTAAGATCTCCCACTCGATGACTTATTTTTGTTTTTGTTCTGGGACCGTCCTTGTACAGACAAGGCATCATCATTATGGTTGTCCATATTTTTCCATCTCATCTCCTCTGTCAGCAAGGCTGAGACTATTTCATCAAACTACAAAGCAATTGCATTGCTACATATTGCAATAACTAGACTATTCCACGAATCTAGTAGAGAAGACAACAAACTGATGCACTTATCTTCATCTGAAATTTTAATATCAAGAGATGATAATTGACTTACCACAGTATTAAATGCATTCAGATGCTCTGTCACTGAGTCTCCATCTTTCATCCTTAGGTTATACAGCTTTTTCCGCAGGAACAGTTTATTCAGTAGAGACTTAGGTTAGTACAAAGTCCCTAACTTGTCCCACAAAGCCTTCGCTGTAGCTTCCCCTTATGCATTCAGTAATACTGAATCTGAGACACACAATCGTATTGTGCTATTTGCCTTCTGATACAAGTTCTTCCATTCTTCATCGCTCACTCCCATTGGTTTAGTACTCGGATCTACCGCGATCCACTGATCTTTATCCACCAACAGATCCTCCATCTTGAGTTTCCACAACTAAAACCTCTGACCATTGAACTTCTCAATCTCTATCTTTCCACTGCTTGCCATCTTCTTTCACCACCAGAATCAATCTCGCAGATCTCCCACTGAATAGGGTCTACCACAGGCCCAAGCGAAACCCATCAACAACAAAGGCGTCCCCTTGAAGCCAAAACAGCTATGATACCAAATGTAGGATTTAACCCCGTACAAAAATTACCTGCATACGAATTCTAAATCGCAGAAAAATAAACAATGCGAGAGCATAACACATAAAACACATATACACAGAGATTTCCCACTGGATCCCAAAACCGGGACTACCATCTTGATTTTTCATTATGTTCCTTTCAATGTTACAATACATATTTATACATGCCAAAGCATCCAATATCATGGACCGAAAACCATCACATCCAAAACCATGGACCGAAAACCATCGCGTCCAAAAACATGTCCGAAAATCATGCACAAAACCATAGGTGGGTCCGCCCAACCTAACATAGGGTCCAAAACCAAAATTTTCTGGGGCGCTGCCCCGGACCCCATAAAGTGAGGTTACGAGTACTCCTCAAACCCCCTGTTAACTATGTGGAAAGAATATAACACAACCCAACAAGTAGCATGTAGGCACTATCTTAGCATAAGGGTGAAAATAATCAGAGACCAACTATTTCAGAATGGGAGAGGAAGAAGATATAGGCAGGGAAATGAAGGTAGGATCTCTCCAAAGATAGAAGAAGGCCCTAATCTCAAGGAGGTATCTCATAGGGATAAGATCAAAGGGAAATATTGGGATAATTTCACCACATCCATACCGAACAACCTCCAACTCGTCATTCTCAAAGCCTCTAGATCACGAAGCTTCTTGCGTTCTTTGGGAAAAATTTCCTTTTAGGGACCAGTGTAAGTATCCAAGTAAAAAGTGTGTTGGAAGCATGAGTCTAGTATAGTGCAACTTGTCATCAAAACTATTTGCTAGTGTCATAGTCGCATTGGTCCTAAAATTAGTGTTTTAGAGCTTACTTCTTCAGGGAAGGATCAAGGCATGTTTCCATCATTGTTTCAGGGAGGATCTAAACTATATATTAGGATGGGTACACTACATGATTGCCAATTTTTGGGCATTCCGTGGTATGATAGAGGGAAGCGCAAGAGGCATGACAAAATAATGTGTAACATGTGTCCCTTTAATGTTGCTTCTAAGTCACTACATCATATTCCAACAATTTCTCTGCTTGAGAGGAACAATGGATGGTTTGAATCTCCTTAAACGCTTCAAAATTCTCTGAATTATTCTAAAGATTAAACAACTTCTCTTTTAATGTTTTATTATCTGCTTCTAGCTTTAGATCTATGGCTCTGAATTTCTTCATCTCTTCAAGAGCTAATATGTGCTACCTCTTCAAATAGATATTTTCTTCAATATATTCCAAATCAATAGGGAAACTAGATTCAAAACAAGTGTTTATTTCACTCTCAAAGTTTTTTTCCCTTAATGACTCTAGAGATTCTTTTGATGATACATGATATGTCCTTTATTCCTCTTCACCATAGGTGGACACATTGTCTTATTGACCAATGTATAGATCTACTATTTCTATTAAGGTAGCTCCTTCTTCACTATAACTAGAAGAGAAACTCTCACTTTCACCAATACTTGAAGTTGATAAGTTTGAAAATAAATGGCCTATTGTTTTACAATAACGACAAAACAACAACTTACTTGTAGGTTGCATCTTCTTTGGGTGTCGATCATCAATTTTTCCTATTGATACAAAAGAATCATCATATGGTTCATGATCTTCAACTCTCTATGAATTTTTGACTACTTCATCCTTCGTGGAAATCCTCTTGACATCACATGTAGCTTGCATGTCTACTTCATAGATAGACTTCAAATTATCCCATATGTCCTTGGAAACCTTACAAAATATCACATTTTCAATATCTAATTTAGACAACCCTCTCACGATTTCTTTCCTATCTTTTTTTATCAAACTCATCATCTATCTCTCCATTATCGATGGAGAGACATACATCAAGATCAAGAGCTTGCAAGTAGATTCTCATCCTTACCTTCCAAGTTGTATAATTTGAGTCATTCAAAAATGGATCTTCATTTGAGGTAATCTAATCTTGGTTCTCCATGATCTTTAATCTTCCTTCTAGCCATTAATTAATCCTGAAGGAACCTTTTTCTGATACCAATTGTTAGAAGCAATGGAAACTAGGACAACATTGAGAGGGGGGTGAATTAGTGGTGTGGCCAAATTATACAATTTTTCACAAATTATACTTTTCAATCACTTTAGTAGTCTTTCATGGATCAACAACACAACTCAATCATAACATAATTATCATCAAGCACATGAGAAACATATACGCAACAAACCAATCTTCAATTTATTACAAGCTTGAACTTGATTACATCATTGCCCCACAAGTTACTACTTTTAGCGTTATCAATTGCTATAGAAAGGAACTTATTTCCCTTCTCATTTATCAATATTCACTCAAAGGGACTAGTTCCCTTCCTTGTTTATTAGTCTCTGTTGAAAATGTATCTTGCCCCTTCTTGTTTACCATCACTCATTGAAAGGAACTCTTGCCCCTAAACATTTACTAGCACCAACTGGAAGGAGACATTACACTTGATCTGCAGGCTACCACTTTCTAGTCTTGTTGATCCTTATTTCATGCATTTTAAAACTAAAAACAATAGGTCACTTGTGTCACAAACAAATAATTTTTTTCACAGTGACTACTCACCAAAGCCACCATACAAACACCTTCAACAATATTTGATTACTGATAAAACCACCATCACCTTTAGCAACATCACATTACTGAACAAAGAACCAAATTATATGCATCAACAACATCAATCACCAATCACTAATGCACATATTTGCATTTATAGAACACCTTTCATATACCAATATTGGTCTCTAATTCACCCTTGATGCATAACACCATTATGCATCACGCCACATCAAAAAATTTGAACCTCTCATCAACCACTCATCCACACACACACGTTCTTGCAACACATGAAATTTTCTACTCACATTATGATTTTAAAGGATTCTTGACTGATATTTTTGGAATCGGACTTTAGTTATCTCTCTTTCAAAACTTTTCATCTACCCAATTTTTTCCTTTGACATCTTCAGCTAACCCTTATGAATTTTTTCTTTATGTCTTCAATCTCTAATTTGTAGTTCAAAATACAAACTCTTAGTTTTTTTCTTAATTTTTATATTATGGCCTTTTAATAGATTTTAGAAGTGATCTTTCTATTTATAGCGACCCTCCAAATTTGGCTTAGTTTCCAAATATGCCACTTAACTACTACCAACTCATTCGTGCACTTGAATTTAATCTTTTAGTACTTTTATTGTTATGTTTGTATTAATTTCCAAACTCAAAGAGTTGCCACCACTTTTCATGCCAAAACCCAAAGCCTTTTATTACAAATGTTTCCAAAATAGTTGCTAACTCATCGCATCCTTACATGTACCCATGATACTTTACCATAGTCCAAAAGGCCTTTTTAATATACCACTAACAAATTGCGCTGCAAAATAAAATTTCGATGCTAACCCCCGCTACCACTCCACCTTTTTTATTTTATTAATAGCATGCTACCAAAATAGACCTTCACGGTTCTTTTATTAAAAAAAATTGCTGTGAGTTTCGCCATTTTTTCCCTTAGCACCTTTTTTGCTTAAGATTGTCTGACCTTGGCAAACCTACATGGTATATCTATTAGGGTGCCTCTACCAGGATGGGGTCATTTACTAGCATCATCCCGCTCCTTTCATCCCACTCAGTCCATTTGAGAATTGTTTTAATTTGCATCAAGGTATATCCATCGGGGCATTGCAGTCGAGTGGGCTCTACGTGAGCCACTAAAAATTCTCCCCACTAGTTTACTTTTGGCCACATCTACCCAAAGCTATATATAGTGGTTGTGCCAACCTTACCGCTGGATTTGTCACATTTTCCAACATTTTTATGCACCAAATCTTATCCAACCACCACTTATCTCTGTTATCTCTGACTTGAGGTCACCAAACTTTGACTGGCTCTATGTTTTGATCCAAGAGGCCATTTTCAGACTTCCATATACCACTAGAAATATTTTTTTGATCTATTTCCATCTTCGTGGGTTTGGTATATGTTTGAGGGGATATGCTACACCAATAATGGCTCCAAAGTCTCTACACCACTATCATCCATGCTACTCCTTTATACTTCTTCTTTGAACTGGATCTCATGAGGCCTTCTTTGACACCTGTGTTACTTTTTCTTTTACCATCTTTTTTGGTTTTTCATATGCTGCTTTTTCAATTTCCATTGCGTTTAACTTTTCCATCAACAAGAACATATTTAAAACAAATATTTGTAACATCAAGGCCTAAAAAATGGTTGTAATACTTCACTGTTATCATTAATACAAAGTGCATTATTTTTCCCATACATCATGTCTTTGATTATACATGTGTAGACTAAGATTCCTTGATCTCTTATTTAGAATTATTTGAATATATCATATTGTATATCTTGATCTCTTTTCTTGTCTTAGCTAATTTGTAGTTTCCACTTTAAGGAGTTAAATTTGGAGCAACAATGAGCAGGTGAAGAGAAGAAAGAAGCTTGCACTGAATATCAAGTATGTCTTATTATTATATTTCAAATATCTTGAGGAAAATATGGTGCACTTTGTTTGGTTGTTTCTAGGTTAATCCATTGAACCTAGGGAGATTGCTTATGTCCACAAAAGGGATTTTCCCAGAAAACACTATGAAATAAAAAAAGGAGGTAACCCTCAACAAGGAAAGAGAAAAGAGAAATGTGGAAATTCAAATTGAAAAAGGAACCGCTTATAAAATTATTTAGACTGAAACTAGAGAAAAATAAGAAAAGAAGTGGATAAAAGCACAAGAAGACAAGTGGAAATACGTACTAGCTTCTTATGAGGAGGAGCTAATACCCCTTAAATAACTATAGAAATTTTTTAGAGAGTTCAAAGATCAATGGGATGATACCACAAAAATCTGTAAGATGAAGTGGGAGGAAGAGGAGGAAGATAGGTAGAAGGTGGGTTACTAGAACACCAGATCAACGAGTTGGACAACTAGAAGGTCTAGTTAGGTATGATGATGCAGGTTTCCCTTAAATGTAGACCTCCTTCTCCATAATAAAAAATGTTTTGAAAAATAATTATTTACTATTTCATAGATATTCATTAATGACTAGCAAGTCTTTCGAAATCACTAATCCCCTCACTTTTCTCATAGCTTATTCTTAGTGCACTCCTAAGGCGAAGAAAGACCTTGTGAGATGTATCAACATAATATTTAATTATTCCATGAGACTATATAGAACCCCAATCATTTTGTGGGGTATGCACAATTGGGAACTTTTGTTTATTTTCAAGCCAACCAAGTGGATTGGTCCAATGTTCACAAGGTTGCAAAGAATAATTTTCATAACAATTTGTGGATAAGGAGAGAGAAATCCATGCCCTTACAAGCTATTCAAATTCATAAGAGTTGGAGCTACTCTCCCCAACACTTAGCATTTATAATAAGGAATAAAAAGGAGGTTGTCACCTTATGGCTAAAATAAATCAAGATAATTGGGGAACCTAATGAGGAAGGATGTATAATAAGGTGGAAATAGGTTAGGGAAGACATCAAGGAGAGGGACCCAATGAACTATATAAATAGGATACATATTCCCCTAAAAAGAATATGTAATTATCTCAGATGCATGGGATAATGTGAAGATAAATAAACTGGAATGAACTTTCATCATCCACTGATATGGTTTCTAGACATGCTCTACAAGAAGGAATTCAAACTAGTTAAGGAAAAAGTGGCTTCCTACTAGAAGACCATATAGGAAAAATAATGATATCTCCTTCTAGATGAAGTAGGGAAATTATTTCAGTATCAACAACCTTCATTGGAGCCTTGTTGTTTGTAATGCTGAATAAACAATGGTAGCATAAGGAACATGCAACACTTTTTGCAAGGGGGAGATTATATATGTATAATTAGAAATTTTTTAACACCCATATATAATATTTTTGATACCATTATTCCACTTTCCATCATATTTTTATGTACTCTTTATGCACTATCACCCCATTCCTAGTTTAGGTAAGGCTTTTGTTAGGCCCCTATACTACTAGTGTAACCCCTTATTGTTATTAGTACAACCCACTTATTATATTGATGTACCCATGTAGTACCCATATTGTTACTATTGTGCCCCATAAAGGCCCACTATTGTTATTATTGTGCCCTTACATTATGATTGTTATGTCGGCTCTGATTATGTTATGACCCCTTAGACTCCTATATATAGAAAGGAGGTCTTTTCATTTGTATCATCCCAGAATTGTTCATCTTATGTAATCTAAAGGAGGTTGCCCCCTCGAAGAGGCTGAATTCTTAAGGCGTTATGATCTATTCTTTTTTTCCTTGAGCTGGTTTCATAACATTTGGTATCGGAGCTTTGGATTCTAGGGTTTCGTTGCTCCAAACAGGTCATCGTGGCATTTTCACTATAAATTTTTTCTGTGACATTTTAGAAGGTCAAAAAACAACCCATTTGAGACAAAATCAAGCTAAATATTGGGTCCAAATTTCAGAGCTTTTCGCACTATATTTGTGGAGATATGATATGAGGAAGTTGGTCTTTTTGCAGACTCCTGAATTACATTCCAAACAGGTGACCTGGGGAAAATCGTCATAACATTCGCTCTGTGCATCAGATTGAAATTTTGTAAGAAGGTACAGAAAGAGGATGGACTATAGTTTCTTGTATATATTTTTCATTGCAAAAGGTTGAAACAGTAATACGTGGCACTCCATACAAGTTCGCTCTTCTAGAAAGGTCTATAATCAGGTCATCTTGGGAGATTGTGCATAACTCTTTCTTGGAGAATGCAATTTGTATCAGACTAGTGGCATTTGAAAGAAGACACAGAGGGCTACTTTAGGTCGCAATTTCAGAACTTAAAGATCTGAAGGTACAAAGTTATAGTCGTTTCAAGATCGAGCTTCTAAAATAAATAAAAAGCAAGATGAGGAAGTTTGATGGCAAGGATCTGGTAAATTGGATACTTCAGATGGAGCAATATTTTGATCTATATGGTGTCCCACTGTTACAAAAGGTATGTATTGCATCTTCATATTTAGAACCGGATCAATTTTTATGGTATGAAGGGCTTTTTTCTCATAAACAACTTGTTACGTGGTCAATTTTCACGGAGGAAATGATAGCACATTATGAGGATACAAAGAGCAACTCCTTCTTTGGAGCAACACCACAATAATTGGAAAGAGTAAAAGGGCTTTATGACATAGTGGAAGGCAAAATTATGGAAACCAGGAAGCAAACCCCTCACAACTATAAGGACGGAAGTGTTGTTTCTCCTAGCCTTCCACAACCTGCAAGGGTGACACCACAACAATTGGAAGAAAAAAGAGAAATAGGGCTTTGTTACAATTGTGATAGCAAATGCACTAAAGGTCATAAGTGTGCTGAGAAGAAATTATTCTACATAGAATATGAAGAGGAGGAAGAAAAGGATCAAGAAATATCAAAAGAAGAGGATATATGCCAAGACCCCACCCTAGAGAAAGAAGAAATGAATTAGACCATATCTTGTAAAGCATTGGCAAGAATTAGCACTCCTCAAACTCTCAAGATAGAAGGACATATCAAGAAGAAAAAGGTGGAAGAAGTGAAAGATCACATCAAGAAAGAAGAAATGAATCCAACCATATCTTGTAATTCATTGGTCGAAATTACCACTCCTCAAACTATCAAGACAAAAGGACATATCAAGAAGAAAAATGTTCAAGAAGTGAAAGATCACATCGAGCATCAAGAAATGATTCCAACCATATCTTGTAAAGGATTGGAAGAAATTACCACTCCTCAAACTCTAGAGATAGAAGGACATATCAAGAAGAAAAAGCTTCAAGCAGTGAAAGATCACATCGAGCATCAAAAACAAGTTCCAACTTTTAAAGGATAACGCCACTTCGGTGCAAAATCAAATGAAACAACAGGTAGATCAACATCGTAGTGAAACATTTTTTGATGTAGGTGATTGGGTATTTTTATTGCTACATCTCAAGCAAGCTATTTATGAGAAGGAAATGTTGGAAATACTACATGCACTTAAAAGATGACGACCATACCAAATGGGAAGACTCTTCAAGGATGAGGATGTGGAAGCATTGTTTTGTCCTATTTCTATTATCCAACCAGATTAGATAAACGAATCAAGGGATGAATGGAAGAAGGACAAAGAAGAGTGGCCACTTATTCAAAAGTTGCAGAAGATCCCAATTCAAACAATATTGCTAGAAATTGAAGAGGAAGGAAAAATCATATTGGAACCTGGAGCAGTCACAGAAACAAGAACCTGACAACTACGAAAGAGATCAATTTCAGAGTATCTCATCAGGTGGAATAACTTACCAGCTGAAGATTCCACATGGGAGGACAAGAATTTTATACAGAAGCATAAGGAACTACTCAAGCATTGAGGACAATGATTTTTGAAGGAGAGGGGCATGTTAGGCCCCTATACTACTAGTGTAACCCCTTATTGTTATTAGTACAACCCAATTATTATATTGATGTACCCATGTAGTGCCCATATTGTTAATATTTTGCCCCATAAAAGCCCACTATTGTTATTATTGTGCCCTTACATTATTATTGTTATGTCAGCTCTGATTATGTTATGACCCCTTAGGCTCCTATATATAGAAAGGAGGTCTTTTCATTTGTATCATCCAATAATTGTTCATTTATGTAATTTAAAGGAGGTTGCCCCCTCGAAGAGGCTGAATTCTAAGGCATTGATCTATCTTTTCTATCTTTTCTTGAGTTGGTTTCATAACAACTATTCTCTCTTTCTTCCACATTTATGCTTGGTCTTATGGAATGTATGTGAAAATGTTATCTTTCATACTAATATTAGTAGTCTGGATCAAAAGGGGGTTGCTACAACTCCTCTGTGTGGATACAATGCCTCCATGATGGTGCAATTCCAATTGAGACTTCACAGCAAAATTTGCAACTCCACATGCTATGATTGACTTAGTGTTGGAGCTCTCGTCCATACTGCTGCTACAAATTTTTGACAACACTATATTCAACATGACCACTCGAAGGGGTACTGAAAATCACCAAAAACCAACAATGGTACTGAAATTCATGGGTTCGCTAACTTTAAGTTGCTGTAACTCCCATACTCACAATTCTGGTTGTTGTAACCCCTATTGCCACAACCTTTCTTTCTACAACTCTAGCACATCATGATAGGTTAATGGTCAACTACTCAAACTGTATAGCCAACATGTGTTTTTCATAGTGAGAAGTGACAAAATAAATTAGAGGACCCATTAGGAAAATAATTCCAGCTACCAACAATGCTTAGCTAATCTAAGTAAAATTTTTCCTAAAATCACATCAATTCCGAATGTACTAATGTAATGAGATGTGCTGCTTGATTCACTTAGCTCACCATCCATGATATTATTTTGTTTAGAAATTTTCACCTTTGTGCAAATACCAAACTTCCTTCTAAGCTCAGGGAGAAGAGTAGACATTACTACTATTTGCTATACAATTATATGTTATTTTGATAGGAAGACTATTGTTCTGATCTTTTGATGCTCGTATTGTGATCACATGGTTGAGGATTTCCTAGTACCTTGTCTAAGGAGGTAGGCCCCCATCCTTATCCAGGTATTTCTAGGTAGCCTATTAGATAGCTTAGCCTATTCATTTGAAACTATTTTAAATTGTTGTTATTTAATTTACATTCCTTTTATTTCTTTTATTTTTTGCTTTTCTACAACTTGTATTTTTCCTTTGCTACAACACCGTTAATGTTCCTTCATTGCAGTCTTAGTATTTACAACAATTGTAATTGCATTACTCACTGTTTTTTTCATTGGACATTTGATGGTGTATGGGTGGCCATGTAAGTGTTTGCATTGATGTCAAACAAGGGTCAGCATGATGATTGAGTGTTTGGAAGGAATCCCATGGTTGTTGGAGTGCTTTGTAGAAAATCATTATAGTAGTAGGCTTACTGAAGAAGTCAGAAAATGATGGCTACAATGATGGAAAAGATGGAAATCAATGGTAGGTGTAGGGTTCATGTAGAGAATCATCACAGTAGCAGGCTGACTAAATAAGCCATAAAATGATCGCCATGGTGGTTGAGAGTTCAACTATCCAAGCACAAAGTAGAATAGTCAAGGAGAAAATAGGTTTACAGCCATCTCATATGTAGCAAATTGAATCAAAGCCTACATTAGACCCTATCTAATTTAAATTTATCTAGAAGAGTTCTCCAATGATATGCGAAAGTTCAAAAATGGATTCCTGGATCAAAAGATATGGTCTGCTGAATTTCAGGGATTTGAAGCCTTAAGAAGGAAGGAATATTAGGCATATCAAATATCATGATATCAAAGGTCAACACATCAACATATCAGAGAATAGAATATCGAAGATCAACATATCAGGAATATTATATATCAGAACCCCAGAGATCAGCACATCGACACATGGCATATCGGAAGTCATATCGGAATATCAAAGTATCAAAACTTCTTAACTAAGTACTCTAAGAAGTTGTGATGTCTAGTAGTTTCGGTAATACTAAAATTACCAAGGAATTTCGAAGAATATTAACAAATAATTTTCTTTATAAAACCAATGTCTCTTGGGCCCCCTTCTCTCTCCTTTGACGAGACACATGGTGGAATAAGATTGGCTTTGTGAAGCTGAAGTGGAATATGACGTTAACAAGATGCGGTACGATGAAAAGACACGTGGTAGGTTGATTCAATGTGGTTGGCTACACTAATGTGCTAGATCCGGGTGACACGTGTCATCGCTATAAAGACCCCACGTTGAGTGATGACATCATATCAGTGGTTGGCATATCGAAGGAGTAAGACCTCGTAACTTTGGAACAAATGGTTTTTGGAAAATTTACGATGGAGGGGGCCTCCGATATTGCATTGGATCTGGGTCATGAAAATCCAAAGAACTAAGGGCACAAAGTAGTAGAAAGAGGAATATTGGCCCCTGGTAGGAAAAAGATGACTTGGAACCTAAAAGCTAAGTTGCAGGTCACAACTCTCAATCCCATGGAGGAGAAATGCTCAAGGAGCTCAGCATCAGGGGAGGTAAAGACATCGAGACTAAGAAGTATTGTAGCATTGCACCACTATGAAGTTATGATATGGAATTTCTCCAATAAGGAAGTACATACAGTTAATGGATGTATGGGTCGACAGTTGTGAAATTGAATGTAGGCACAGAGGAGTTGGTAGTTGAAAGGGGCTAGACCTATAGAAGACTTTTGTGATAAGAAATCAAGGACGACATTTGTGGTAGAGACGAATATGGGCTGCTTTGCATGGATGAATGGTTGTGATAAATGAAAAAAGAGTTGTCACCTTTGTGATCTGTTAAGATTTGTGGAGTGATAAATGAAATTGGGACTCTCTGAGGAGTGTGCAAGCACGTGAGAATTAATTTCTCAGCATGAAGCTCTATGCAGTCAGACTATGAAGAAATGCAAGGTCCATCTCTATTTTGGGTACTATGGGAAGAAACTATCAGAAGACACAAGAGTGGCAAGGGGAGTCATGCCTAAGTACAGTTGGGCAACCAAAGAACAAATTGTAAAGACTACCTTGTGCATAGTGCCTTAGTGGAACAAAACCATCACTTTCAATGGAGAAGATGGGGAAGTATTGAGTAAATTGCAAGAGCATTGTAGTGTGAGTGGAGTGCGAGTGGAGTATGTTGAGAGAGAGAGGTTGAGGCACCATGAAGGACACAACATGATACAATTAGTGCCAAAGAGAAGAGTGTAGAGAGCTCTTAACAGAGGAGGTATAGCATAGAGGAAGTGTTGTTATGAGCAACAAGAAGAGACTTGTTGCAAGTAAGCACAAAAGGTAGAGTGTATAAGTTAAATCTGCGAACAACCATTATTGATATTTTACTTTTATTATTGTATGCCTCTATTTTATTTTTGAAAATTTTATGAAGTAGTATAGTAGTGGAAAGAGTAGTTTGATGCATGCATACTGACAAGCTTGGTGCCTCTTGGCAAGTTGCTGGTTGCTAACCAAAGGTGGTCGATGCCTCCTCTGAGTGGGTGGTCACAAAAAATTAGATTTAATTAAGTGGGTATTTAATTTATGTCATAAAAAAACAACAAAATTGTTTGTTTTTTCCCTGTCGGTTTCCACATGAAAAAACATTGTGTCAAATGTGTGCTGCTCATGTGATTTTTGTTTGAACATGTGTGTTTGAAATATTGTTTGTTTGTTTCTTTTGTGAATGAATGCTATCACCATTAAAAGAATATAAGAAGGGACTATAAGCATAATAATAAAAAGATCAGGGTTTCTTAATTACCGATTCACCCTCCCCGCCACCCCACCCCCCTCCCCACAACAATTCCTTATTTCAATAATTGGTATCAGATACTAGTTCCTTTAGCAACAATCTAATCACTAGAAGGTAGATCTATAAGGAATTATCTCTAGGCAAGAGTGTCAAGAGGCTTACTCAAGTAGAATACGAGTCTTTGATGGTACAAACTATGCTTTTGGAAAGTGAGAATGTAAGTGTATCTTATCTCCCTAGGAGTAAATGTTTGGACATTAGTACTCACAGATTACAATGTCGCTAATATTCCTCTCATTGATGCAAATGGTAAAAAATTATACTGGAGCAATTCTAAACCCAAAAATTCCGTTCTCTTTGGCCTTAGTCAATCAGAACTTGTAAAAGATATGCACTATAAGTCTGCGAAGGAAGTGTGGGTAAAGATTAATCAAAATCATGAAGGGGATGGCAAAGTAAAGGAGGAGAAACTTTAGAATTTCATAATGAGGTTTGAAAGCTTGATAATGAATGAGAATGAAAGCATAGAGGGATACTTCCTTAGAGTTGATGAAGTGACTAATATGATCAGAGGACTTGGTGAAGAGGTCAAGGAATAGATGATTTTTTAGAAAATATTAAGATCTCTACCCATGAGATTTAATGCAAAAGTATCAGCTATTAAAGAGATGGCTAATCTAAAGGATCTCAAGATGGACTAGTTGCATGGTACTCTCCCAACCTATGAGATGAGAGTAGGAATAGAAATGTATGAACTAAACGAGGCAACATTTAAAGTATCTAGAAAGGGCAAGCAACATAAAAATCATCAATACTTCTCTAGTTGTGATTCTGATCAGGAGCTGGCTCAAGTAGCCAACAAACTGAAGCATGGCTTAGGAAAATATAATGGGAAGCTTCCCTTTAAATGATCTGACTGTGGAAGAGTTGGAGATTTCTCGTCAAAATTTCCTTATAAAGAAAAACCTGAAAAAGAATAGCATCTAAAATCTAGAAAGAAGTCTCATACACATCAGAAGAAAATGCTTTATAAGAAAAAGGGGTTCTACTCCAAAGAGGATAGCTTAGCACCAAAGCTAGACAGTGAAAACTTGTCATAGAATGAGTCAGATAAGTATCTTCTTATGAATTTCGAAATAGACTCCAAGAAACAAGGTATTATGGAATCTAAAGAGTAAGAATAAGGAGTAGTGGACCTTAAAGGGGAACTCATCAGTGCCCTTGACAAGTTAAACAAACAAGGCAAGAAATAGGAATAAGTCGCTGAAGGAACAATTACAACATGCTGAGGAAGGTATGTATAAGTATGACAATGAGGAATTTTCCTATAAAAAATTAAATCTTGAGCAAGCTATCAAGAGCAAAGGCACTCTAGTCCTTCTACTTGAAGAAAAAAGGAAACTATAAAATACTAGAAGAGGAGAATAAGCAGTTGAAACATGAGTTTCTCAAGTCAAGAAGGGACATAACCTCTCCTACATGCAAAGATGATATTATTTCTTTGAAATTTAAACTAGAGGAGGCTAAACAAAAATAAGATGTTCTTCAAGATTTGATCCAAGAATGGGAAGAGAAATGTCACAGTCTTGAAGCATAAGTTGTCTCTCTAAGAAATCACCTTGAGAGAATATTGACTGAGAAGGTTTTAAATGAAAAATTTTCTGAAGGGACAAGGAGACTAAATCAAATCTTGAATAATCAAAATCCCTCAGGAATCAAAATAGGTATGGGTTACTCTAAGCCACAAGAATATTCTATTGGGAATATAAACTTCAGGTCCACAGGATTGAAAGAACCGTAAACCCATGGGAATAAGCTTCATGAAATAATTAATGAAGGCAATAGAGCAGTAGCGCAAAGAGGAGATTGTCAATGGAGAATGAACTAATCAGTCAAACAATCAACACATTTTCCTGCACAATCTCATAATGCTTTCAACAATAGATATGCCTATTTTTTTATGGTCACAGTTATAAGTCTCATATCTTTCGACATAAAGCTATTGATTGTAGAAGGATAAAATTTTAAAGAGATGAAAATCTCAAATATAATATGCATCAATTTATAAATCTCAAAACTCCTCTCTCAAAAATCGAAATGTCTTCTTTCCCTTGCTAATTGAAGTAGAATGCTTCAAATGTAATAATTTTGGGCACAAAGCTAGTGAGTGCAGATGTAGGTCTCAATACCTGTCTAAGTCCCAAAATTTTAGACAGACAACTATCCAAAAGGATAAAGGGAGCTAGAAACGACATAATAAGAAGAGCATGTAGTGTGGACTTGCCTTATCAGCTCATAATCAAGAAAAAAATGGTATGTGGATAGTGGCTGTTCCAAACATATGATTGGGGAAAAAATAATTTTTTTGTCACTCAAAGAAAAGGAGATAGGAAGTAATGTCACATTTCGGAAAAATGCTCTAGCATGAATCAAAGGTAAAGGCGTAGTTAGTCTTGATCAAAAAACAAAAGTATAGAATGTGTTGTATGTAGAAGCTCTCAAGCACAATCTTCTAAGTGTTAGCCAAATGTGTTATAATGGCTATGATGTGACCGTTCGATCTAAATAATGTGAGATACGCAACAAAAAGAATGGAAAAGTAGTGGGAAAAGCAATCAGAATCCATAATAGTGTATATGTGTTTGACGATTCCAGGGTTAATTGCTATTTAAGAAAAACAAGTGAAGCATGGTTGTGGCATAAGAGGCTTGGGCATATGAATTTTAATAGTTTGATAAAAGTAAGAAATATGGGAGTAGTGATAGGATTACCAAGACTGTTGAAACTCGATAACACAATCTGTAAGTCATGTCATTTTTGAAAGTAGACTAGGACTCATTTCAAGTCAAAAGATTTCTCCTCATATAGACCTCTGGAGCTCATTAAGACAAACATTTATGGTTGAAATAGAGGAAAAACCTCTAAAGGAGAGAGGTATTCCATGTTTCTCATTGATGATTTCACCCGGGCCACTTGGATTGTCCTCTTCAAATAAAAACCAGAAGCATTCAAGGATTCCAAGAAGTTAAAAGATCAAGTATATAATGAGAAAGACTTAAGGATAAAATGCTTAATATCAGAAAAAGCAGGGGAATACACCTCAAGGGAATTTGAGGAATTCTATGAAGAGCACAATATCAGGAGTAAGTACTCAATGGAAAAAAATCCTCAGCAAAATGGAGTAGTAGAGAGGAAGAATCGAACAATCCAAGAAATGGCCAAATAAATGTTGGATGAAGTAGAAGTGCCTCACAACTTCTAGGGAGAAGTGGCCCAGGAAAAAGTATATTTGTCAAACAGAACTGAACTCAGGTGTAATAGTGATAAAAATCTCGATGAGTTATGGAAGGGAAGACTTGCAACAGTTAAACACCTCAAGGTGTTTGGAAGCAAGTTCTTCATTAAAAGGAATGATAAGAATCCTAGAAAGTTTGATTCACACACTGGTGAAAGGATATTTCTCGAGTACTCTATTTGAAGCAAAGGATATAAGTGTTTCAACAAGTAGACAAAGAAGATTGGGGATTTCATCAACATAATAGTAGATGAAATAGGTTCACAACCTGAATCCTCTAAAACTAATATGAACTCAAATGATGAAGAATGTTTAGATTGGAGTGAACTGATCTGAATGAAATAGATTCAAACATTAAAAGTGAGGAAGTAGGCATGAATTCAAGGCCAAACACACTCTCCAGATATGTATAGAAGGAAAATCTTGAGATTTAGATTCTTGGAGATCAAAGACATGTTGTTCAAACCAAAAGGAAACTTGTTGGAAGTACAAGTTAAGCAATTTTGGCTCTGAGTAACCTTTGTTAAGCAAGCAAAGACAAGTTCTAGGCGAGAGCTATGAACGAAGAACTTGACAAAACTGAAAAGAATGATACATTGGATCTTGTTCCAAGGTGGTGAGAGAAAACTGTTATTAGAACCAAATGAGTTCTCAAGAACAAATTGAATGAACAATGTCAAGTAATTAGGAACAAATCTTGATTGACTTGAAAAGGGTATGCCCAAATATAAGGGGTAGATTTCGAAGAAACCTTTGCACCCATACCTCAACTAGAAGCTATAAGGATATTTATTGCTCTTTCAATCCATAAGAATATCATGGTATATCAGATGCATGTGAAGTTTGCATTTTTCAATGGATATTTAAAAGAAGAAGTTTACATTAAGAAGCTAGGAGGATTTCTTCTCACCTTTGATGAAGGCTTTGTATGCAAACTAAACAAGCCCCTGTATGGGTTAAAATGGGCCCCCAAAGCTTGGTATGAAAGGTTGGATAAGAGCCTTCAACAAAATGGGTTTAAGAAAGCAACAATTGATAGCAACCTTTATGTAAGTCCAATGGTGACCATCTACTGATAGTAGTGGTGTATGTGGATGACATAATATTTGGTACCGTTGTGGAACAATCGGGGCATTGATTTGTAGAATGTATGCAATCTAGATTTGAAATGTCCATGATTGAAGAAATATCCTTCTTCCTAGGTCTGCAAATTACTCAATCTCCACAAGGAGTGTTTATATCATAATCCAAATATCTCAAGTTAACTCTGAAGAAATTTGGACTAGAATATTGCTAACCAGTAAACAAGCCCATGACTATACGCTGCAAATTGTGCAAATAAGATTCAACACCGCTAGTAAATCGGACTGAATACAGGTGAATGATAGGAATATTATTGTATCTGACAACTTCAAGGCCAGACATCAGGCAAGCAATGGGGATTGTGGCCAGAATTCAAGACTTTCCATGAGAGATTCATGTTGTTACTCTCAAGAAGATTTTCAAATATCTTCAAGGTAGAACATAATATGGATTGTGGTATGCTAAGAATGAATATTCAAAATTGAAGGCCTACAAAGATGTAGATTGGGCTGGAAGCCTTGATGACAGGAATATTACTTCTAGTGCAACCTTCTTCTTGGGAAATTTCTTGGTGTCATGGGTTAGCAAGAAATAAGCCTCCATTTCTTTGTCTACTATTGAAGCAGAGTATATTGTTGTTTCTACATGTTGTATGTAGATTCTATGGATGAATAAAACCTTGAAAGATATACAGGTAGAGCTAACTGATCTAGTTCCAATAATGCCTGACAACACAAGTGCCATCAACATCTCCAAAAATATAGTCATGCACTCAAAGATTAAGAGTATTCCAATCAAGTTCCATTTCTTGAGGGAACATGTTGCAGCCAACATTGTCAGACTTGAATATGTATCCAGTAAAGAGAAACTAGAAGATATCTTTATGAAGCCACTATCAAGAGAACCATTTGAATATCTTATGAAACATATAGGATTTATGGTTCCTCCCTCCAAATGACTTCATTTTGCTAGGTGATGGCAACTAGTGATCATGTGGAACTCATGGGGGAGTACACCACAATGGTTCATGGGGGGTGCTCGAGAAGTATTCTTTGCCACTGATGTAAAAGGGGTAGAATATTGGCATTAGAGTAGACCATGCCTAGCCTGAGGGGGAGCTTATGTTGTTTCCATTAATGCCAAAGGGGGGGATTGCTGGACATTTTATGGTGTATGGGTGGATGTGTAAGTGTTGGCATTGATGTCAAATAAGGTTCTGTGTGATGATTGAGTGTTTGGGAGGAATCCCATGGTTGTTGGAGTGCTTTGTAGAAAATCATCACAGTAGTAGGATTACTGAAGAAGTCAGAAAATGATGGTTATAGTGATGGGCCAGATGGAATTCCATGATAGCTGTAGGCTTCATGTAGAGAATAATCATAGTAGCAAGATTATTGAAGAAGCCATAAAATGATCACCATGGTGGTTGAGAGTTCAGTTGTCCAAGCACAAAGTAGAAAAGTAAAGGAGGAGAGAGGTTTGAAGCCATATGAATGGTTGAAAATAGACTCAAAGATTGCATCAGAATTTATCCAATGCATCATGCTCCAGAAGAGTTTTCCAACAATATGCGGAAGTTCAAAAATGGATTCTTGGATCAAAAGATATGGTGTGATGAAATTCAGGGATTTGGAGCCTTACAAAGGAAGCAATGTTGAACATATCTGATATTAGGATATCAGGGGTTAGCGTATCATCATATCAGAGAACAAGATATCAAATATTAGCATATCGGTTATATTGGATATAGAAACCCCAGAGATCGAGACATTGACACATCAAATAGCAGAACATCAGAGAATTAGAGCAGATGACATACCAGAGGTCATATCAGAATATTGGAGAATCGAGATATTGGAGTATCGGAATTTATTGACTGAGTACTCTAAGAAGTTATGATGTCCAGTAGTTTCAGTAATATGAAAAGTATCGAGGAATGTCGAAGAATATTAATAAAGAAACTGGTTAAAAAACCTAGGTTTATTGGGCCCTCTTCTCTCTCCTCTAATAGGACACATGGTAGCATAAGATTGGCTTTGTGAACTTGAAGTGACATATCACATTAGCAAGATGTTGTAGTATGATACAACACATGGCAGGTTGATTCAACATTATTGGGTGCCCTAATGTGCCAGATCCAGGTGACACATTTCATCACTTTAAAGACACCATGTGGAATGATGACGTCATATCGGTGGTTGGCATATTAGGGGATTAAGACCTCGTAACTTTGGAACAAATGGTTTTTGGAAAAATTATGATAAAGGGGGCTTTTGATATTGTGTTGGCTCTTAGCCATGAAAATCGAAAGAAACAAGGGCGCATAATAGTAGAAAAGGAAGATTGGCCCCAGATAGGAACGAAAAGCCTTAGCACCTAAAAGCTAATTTGCAGGTCGCAACTCTCTGTCCCATGGAAGAGAAATACTTAAGGAGCTTAGTGTTAGAGGAGCTAAAGACACCAAGAATGGGAAGTATCGTAACATTCCACCACTATGAAGTTACGATATGGAGTTTCTTTGATAAGGAATTATAAAGAGTTAAAGGATGTATGGGTTGGCAACTATGAAATTGAATGTAGGCATAGAGGAGTTAGTAGTTGAAAGGGGTTAAATCTGGAGAAGACTATGTGACAAGAAATCGATAATGACATTTGTGGCAAAGACAAATAGGGGTGCTTCGTGTGCACAAATGGCTACGATAAATGAGAATAGAGTGGTCACTTCTATGATCTGTCAATATCTATGGAGTGATAAATGAGATTGGGACTCTTGAAGGAGTGTGTAGGTCACCACAACATTAATTTCTCAACATGGAGGTCTATGCAGTCACACTATGAATAACTGCAAGGTCCATCTCTATTTTAGGTATTGTGACATTAAACTAGTAGAAGACGCAAGAGTGGCAATGGGAGCCATGACTAAGTACAATTGGTAAGCTCAATGAAATATTGCAAAGACTGCCTTGCACAGAGTGCCTCAGTGGAACAAAACCATCACCTGCAATGGAGAAGATGGGGAAGTGTTGAGAAAATTGCAAGAGCATTGTGGTGTGAGTGGAGTGCATTGAGAGAGAGGTGTTGAAGCACCAAGGAGGACACAACGTGATACAAAAAGTGTCAAAGAGTAGTGTGTAGGGAGCTCTTAATAGAGGAGGTGGAGAAAAGAGGAAGCTTTTACTATAAGCAACGAGAAGAGACCCGCTGCAAGTGAACATAGAAGGAAGAGTGCAGAAGTCAAATATGTGAACAACCATTGTTGGTATTTTACTTGTATTATTTTATTGATTTAGATTTATATAGGAACACAACAAAGTACAGACATGACCATAAATAAAGAGATGCAACATAAATAGTGCTTCATTTCGTTGATGTAAAATACTGAAATACACTTACAAACAGAAATGGAAATAAACTAGCTTGGGTGATGCTAGCTTATCTCTGAGAAGAGATGTGGCAGCTACATGCCTCTAAACTATCTTGCAATGAGGCTTGAAGGCATATTTATTGTTGAGAAATAATGGAAAACCATAAACATCCATAAACCTAACCCTAGGAAATGAAGCACCAAACTATGGGCCCCGTTTTAGGTAAATTGGTACATCAACTTCCTGGGGTCGTAAATTTGGCATACAATCTCCATTTGACATGAAAACTACCTCGTTAGAAAGATCTATCTAAGGACTACAACTTCGGGATGAGGAACATTAGCCCATAGTCCCATTTTGCTCCTAGTTTTCCCAAAAGAACATCATTTAGGGCCTCAAAATGGCTCTAGAAGCTCAGGACCCGAAAAAACTACCAAAAATAGTAAATTGTGCTACAATATCCACCTAGATCCTCCCCCCTTAGGAAGCAATGGTCCCCATTGCGTTGATTTCCTCCATGAGATCAGGAAAATTCTACTGAACTTGGTCCCTGGTGAGCCACTTACCTTGGCGAAGGAGTTGGACTGCTTTGACAACTCGATATAGTTGGATCCTTTGTTTTCGGGTGTTCTTGCTCTCTGTGTCCATGATCTGATCAATTGTGGCCCATTCCATGGAATCTGGATTTAACTCTAAAGGTGTGAGTTGTTATGCAATGTCTGATGTGTTTAGCAATGGTGGGAAGTATGGTCGAAGGCGGTCGACATTAAACACTGGGTGCAGGCCAAGGAATGGGGGAATGTTGAGCTCAAATGAATTGTCTCCAAAAGCCTTGGTAATGGTGTATGGACCATATCAGAGTGGTCTGAGTTTTTGATAGGCTCCAATAAGGCATTCCTATTGCAAATGAAACTAGACTTTGTTTCCCACAAGAAACTTATGTGGCACCCGATGTTGATCATGTTGTTGCTTGTATTTGGCATTTGATTTCCCCAAAATATCATGTACCTATTGGAGGATATGTTGGATGTGCTCAATGAAGTTGTTTTCCTTATCGATTCCAGACTAGACATGAGCTGAATCTGCCTGAGTAGCTGCAAATGGGGTGGCCACATCAATGGGACATACTGGATGGAATCGCAAGCCCACCTGAAAGGGGTTGTGGCCAGTCGAGATGTGGAGATACCGGTTATAGTTGTGTTGGACATAGGGGAGGTTGTCATCCCATGTACGTGAATGCTTTGAGTTGTAAATTCGTAGAATATGTACGATCATCTTATTGACGACCTCTGTCTGGCCATCAGTTTGGGGATGGAAAGCTGTGTACTTAGTGAGCTTGGTGTCCACCATCGACTAGAGACTAGACCAAAATGCACTAAGGAACCTACTATCCTGATCTGAGATGATAGATTGTGGCATCCAAAAGTGCACCCACACTCATTCAAAGGAGAGTTTAGCAGCGGCTTCTGTTGTGATATTCTTCTTGCAGGTTTCCATAGTGGCCATCTTCGAGAATCTATCGACGACTACAAAAACACAGTTGTTTCTATGCTTAGTAGAAGGAAGGTTGGACATTTAATCCATCGAGATGGATTCCTAAGATCGACTGGGGGTAGGCAGCGGAGTATACAGGTCTTGCTTCTTGATGGTTGGTTCGCCAATGGCGCAGGTAGTGTAGGATCTGATGTACTTCGCAACATCCAGTCGAAGATTCGTCCAATAGAAATACTTTTGTAATACTGCCATCACTTTTTGGACCCTGAAATGCCTAGCAGCTCGGCTATAGTGCACTTCCCAAATCATCTTAGCATGCTTGCTTGAAGGAACACAAAGGTGACCCAAGTGGCATAATAGGGCATCTCGGAAGTGAAATTGTGGAACATGTTGACCCTCCAAGAGCATCTAGTATGTGAGGCCGAATTTTGGGTCACTTTTGTAGAGAAGTAGCCAATAAGAAGTCTCATTCCCAAAAGAGTTGAGCACGATGGTTAACACCATGATTAGTGGTCGGCTGAGGAAATATGCAACATTATTGGTGTTTCCCTTCTTATAGTAGATATTCAAATGGAATTGTTGTAGGTATGTGGACTACTTCTGATGGCGATCATTCTGCAACTTCCCTTGTGTCTCTATGAATTGCAGGGGCTAGTGGTATGTGTGGATGACTGTTTCCTTCCCAAAAATGTAATTTTTCCATTAACGACAAACCTGCACAATCAAATACATCCCTTTGTCATAAGTAGGATACTTCCAGACTGTGTTTAAAAGTGTCCCACTATGATATGCCACTGGATGCCTGTGTTGAGTAAGGACTGCCCCAATAGCATAGTCAGAAGCATGTGTCTCGACCTCAAATGGTTGTTGCAAGTCTGGTAATGTGAGCACCGGTGCCGAGCAGAGGCAATGTTTCAACTCTGTGAATTCCTTCTGTTGAGATTCAAACCAAAATAATTTTCTTTCACTCCTCCCTCGGTGACTTGACTCAAGGGCCAAGTGATATGAGAGAATCCCAACACAAACCTGTGGTAGAAATTGGCAAGGCCCAGAAATATGTAGAGCTTTGTCAAAGTGGTTGGAGCTAGCCAATCCCAAATGGCTTGGAGCTTGGCTGGATCTACATGCAACCCCCGTTCATCAATAATGTATCCCATATACTGAACATGGGTCATGCCAAAAGTGCATTTCTCCAAATTGGCACATAGCTTGTGTTGCTGCAGTGTTTGGAGAACCTATTCGATGTGATGGAGGTGCTCTTCCCAACTGTAGCTAAAGATCAAGATGCCATCCGAGTATACCACTACAAATGAGTTGGTGAATGGCTACAAGATGTCATCCATCAGCCTCATAAAGGTTGCAGGAGCATTCGTCAACCTGAAAGGCATAACCAACCATTCGAAAATTCCCTCCTTAGCTTTGAAAGTAGTCTTCCACACATCAATGGGTTCGATTGGTACCTGGTGATATCCCGACTTCAGGTCGATCTTGCTGAAATATTTTACCCCTTTAGTTGGTCCAGAAGGTCATCAATTCATGGGAACGGGTATGTATTCCGGACAGTGATTTTGTTCAGAGCCTGATAGTCAAAACATAGTCTCCCATCCTTCTTTTGTACCAACACGATCAGGCTCCCATAGGGTGATGAGCTCAGTCGGATATGATCATTCTATAGTAGTTCCTGAGTTTGCCTCTTGATTTTTGAATTCTCCAGAACAAAGCACTGATAGATTGGTCCATTTGGCAGTGGCGCATCTGGGGTCAGATCGATGGAGTGCTTGACCTAGCAGTGTAGAGACACCCTTGCGCGGGAGGTGAAGATGTCCTCGTACTCCTCCATGACCTTGTTCATTTGTTGTTGTCATGTAGAGAGGCCCTATCTGGAGGTCATGGCCATTGTCTTCTTCTTTCTTTGAGGAAGTATCATCAGGAAAATAAATTTCCCATTTTTGGAAATGAGCTTACTGCATTGTTTTGCAGTAACCAAAGAGATGGTCTTAGGTGGTGCTACCTCTAGTATCTTGTACAACTTATTTCCAAAAGTAACAATAACAACATGAGGCCTGGAATCATACATAGCATGTCGCTTCCACAAGTATGGTTGGCTTAATAATACATCACAAACATCAAGGGGAGCAACGTCACACAATACCTCATCCGTGAAGGGCTTGTTGTTGTATGGAAGATGACACTGCTGGCTCACGCGAAAATCCCGTCCTTGGCGAAGCCACCCGATGGTGTATGGTTGTGGATGTGTTGTGGTCAGTAAGCCCATCTACTTCATGACCTCTACTGAAATGAGGTTATTTTGGCTCTCGTTGTTGAAAATGAACTATAGTGGAGAACCCTTTACCCACATTTAGGAATGGAAGAGGTGCTCCTCCTCCTTTGGATCTTCGAGTTCCTCCTTGTGGATCTTTGTGGTGGCAACAATGTCGTTGGGCTCTACATCGATAATATACTTCCATTTTTCATTCCCCTTATTAGTTTTTGACTCAGAGTTGGAACATGCATCTAATTCTGGAAACTTTGGTTTAGCCACTAGTGATTGCTTGGCCTGAAACTCACTTGTGTTGTGAGTGGAGCTTTTATGGAACTCACACAACTTTCCAGTGTCCTTCTTAGGCTTCGCGGTGTTGTTCTTTTCTTGCGCTTTGGTGGGTTCTCCTGGGCCATCTTGCCTTGGCTTTGTCCTTTGTTCAATGGTTTGGGGGCACATTTCCCTCGGTTCAGATTTGTAGATCCAAACTCTCGCCTCTTCTATTTAAACTTTTGCTCGATCTTGACAACGTATTAGTATGTTGTGCCGAGCAAGGAGATGTCGAGGAACTCCGTCTCATCTTGGATGTATCTGTATAGGTAGTTGTGGTATTTGAGTACCAAATATAGCTCAACATCCTTGATACCCAACTTTGTGCGAAGGGTGTGAAAATTATTGGTAAACTCTAGCACATCTTGGTCCCTTCCCTGCCCCAGCGTGGTCCACTTTATGTATTTATCCTCATAGCTTTTTTCAGGGTAGTAATGCTCCTTGATGGTATTTCAGAATGAATTCCAAGTGGGTGCGGTTGAAAACCGTGATGTCGTACTTTCATCCTTCTGCTCGTAGTAGGTTTCCCACCAGCCCTTAACGTGGGGGGCGACTTTGAGAAGAGAAAAAGTAATATTTTCCCGGCCGGAAAATTCTTGGACAGAAAAATACCCTCCTAGCGGATTTAACCATTTATCTAGAATGTCTACATCTATCTAACCATCAAATATGGGAATGCCAAATTTAACTTGTACCTTAAAGGGTGTGGCACTTCTAGAGTAGTTTTTGGAAGTAGATGTGTCGCCCCTGGTAGTCGCTGAAGGATCTGGGAAAAGTTGTCCATCATCGTGTTCGTTTGTCACTCGAGGGCCACTTCAAGCAAGATTTTCGTAGGGTCTCCTACCCCCTCACCTTTATTTTCATCCACCATTGGAGGCCGTCGGGATTTACGAGGCTGGTCTTGGAGAGGTTTGACTAGTTCAAGCCCTTACTCCTTATAACCCAACCTCGTTGGGACATGCAGCGAAAAAAAGAGAAAGAGAAGACCGCTCTAATACCACTGATACAGATTTAAATAGGAACACAACAAATTACAGATATGACCATAAATACAGATATGCAACATAAATAATACTTCATTTCATTGATGTAAAATAATGAAATAAACTTACAAACAGAAATGGAAATAAAATAGCTTGGGCGATGGTGGCTTATCTCTGAGAAGAGATGTGGTGGCTACATGCCTCTGAACTGTATTACAATGACGATCAAAGGCCTATTTATTGTTGAGAAGCAATGAAAAACCATAAACATCCAAAAACCTAATCCTAGGAGATGAAGCGCCAAACTATGGGCCCTGTTTTGGGTAAATTTGTACATAAACTTCCCGAGGTCATAACTTTGGCATACGATCTATGTTTGACACACACAATACCTCGTTAGAAAGATCTATTCTAGGAATACAACTTTGGGATGAGCGTCATTAGTTTAACTACCTTTGTTTCTCCCATTTTTCCCAAAAAAATGGCGTTTAGGGCCTCAAAACGGCTCCGGATGTTCAGGACCCAAAAAACTGCCAAAAATAGTAAATTGTGCTACCAATAAAGAAACCGAACAACTGAAAGAAATAATGGTAGATCTCCAATTGGAATAGGTGGGTGGCCACCAATATCCACCTAGATCATGTATGCCTCTTTTTTCAGTTTGAAAATTGTATGAAATAATAGAGCAATGGCAAGAGCAGGTTGGTGCCTCTTGGAATGTTGGTGCTTGCTAACCAAAGGGGGTCAGTACCTCATGTGAGTGGGTTCTCACAAACAAATAGATGTAATTAAGTGGGTGCTTAATTTACATCATAAACAAAAAAAAAATTGGTGGTCTTTTCCCTCTGGGTTTCCACGTGAAAAAACATTGTGTGAAATGTGTGCTGCTCATGTGATTGTTGTTTTAACATGTGTGTTTCAAATATTATTGGGTCACTACTTATGTGAATGAATTCTCTCACAAGTAAAGAAATATAAGAAGGGTCTGTAAGCACAATAAGAAAAAGAAAAGAGTTTCTTAATTACTGATTCACACCCCCCCCCCCAAACAATTCCTTATTTCAATAGTTGAAACTTCAAGTTATGTTTCTCTAAATATTAATCGTAGGATTAACCATTGGCTAATGAAATTTCTTAGTTTTAGTTGAATTGGCTATTGCTACAACTCCTATTCTTGTAACTCACTTGTAGCATGATTTTACCCTATTTCCAACAATAAGAATTTTATTATGATTGATTGATGTTTATATTTTATTTGTCCATATTACCATGCATTCCAAGCACGTTCCTGTGCATCATTGTTACAACCGATCAAGAATATCATTACGCTCGAACAAGACACTCTTAGTACTTTATGTGTTTCTGTTTTTGCCAATGTGATTTTAATTTCCTGCAATTTACTTTTCCTACAATTTACTTTCTTGCAAGTGTGCTTTATTTCTTACAAGTGTGGTGTCCTAGATTGATGACCTGTAAAAGAATCTAAATCTTGAATTGTGATAACTATTACATTACTACAACCTCTTGACACATAACATATTACACTAGCATAAATTATGCACAACAGTTTCTAAGATCCAATGAACCTTAGATTGATAATTTCAATGAGCAACTAATCAATTTCACTTTGAGAAAGGCTCATCACCCCTCTCATAACATCAATTAATTTCACACAAGTTAGTCATTGGTGGCTGATTGGAAATCCTAAGACTCAGACGTAGGTTCCGACACTGAATCACACCTAGACAAGGGGAAGACGATCATTGATACAAAATTCAATGCCACCATTCCCACCACTAAGGCCCAACAAAGTGAGGCCAAAGATCTAGAGGAAGATGAGTGCCTCTTTCACTAAAAAGTGTGGGTGAAGGGTGCTCCACTACATTTCAACAAAGTTACCAACTTACCGTGAGTTGTAATCTCAAAACGAGAAATTTATCCCAAAAGGCCCTATTTTTGCGCAAAATACATGAAAAAACACCTAAAAAACTAAAATTGTTGATGTTTGGAAAACATTTTTCTTGGGTTAAAATTCTAGTTTTTTTAGCAATGACATTGAAAGGCAAAGTTTTTTAGCAATAATCATGAAAAAAGACACTGTAAATGAAAAGTGTTGATGCGCATCAACATCATTTTTTAGCTTTAAATTCATTTTTTTTAACAACTTTAAAAAATCAAACAAAAGGGAAAAATAACCCATTAAAAAAAATCAAATAACACACACACACACACACACGAAATTTAACACAGGAAAATTAAATATTAAAATAAAAATTAAAATAAAAAAATAAAATATAAAAAAACAAAACTTATTAAAATAATATTAAATTAAAAAAAAACATATAATTTTTTTTTTTTGTTTAAGGCATATATATATTATATATAATATGACAAAAAAAATTATATATATATATATATATATATATATATATATATATATATATATTATATATGAAAAATATATATAAATAAAATAATATAATTAATTAATTAAAAATACAAAAAAAAAAATTGAAAAAAAATACAAAAAAATGGATAAAAAAAAATTATTAGTGGTAGAGTGAAGGGGATGGACTGGTCATCTTACCTCGGCACAAAAAGGGCCACAGAAAGGGGTGGCTGGGTTGGTGCCCTTTCCCATGACTCTTTGGCCTTAGGGAAGGTTGTCATCTCGACAATAAAGGGCCTTGGGCAAGGGCAGCATTAGCCCTACCTGCGACTCTTTGAAAAAAATGGAAAAAAATAAAAATAAACATTAAAGAAAATAGAAATAAAAATGAAATATTATAAAAATATAAAAAAATTAATAATTGAAATTAAAGAAAAAATTTAAAATAAAATTGAATAAAAAAATAACATTTAGATGATGGGGGTGGTCGCCGATTCCCAAAGTCGACAAGCTCCACACATTAAAATGTGGGGGCTCGTCAATTTTGAGAATCAACAATCGGCCCACCCTCGAATCATTTTTTATGAATTTATTATTATTATTTTTTCCCAATCTTTTAAAATAATTTTTCTTTCATTATTTCATTCTTAATGTTTATTTTTTAATATTTTAAGTGTGTTTTATAAAAAATTTTACTCATATATCTATATATATATATTATATATATATATAATATAATATATATATATATATATATATATATATATATATATATAATATTTATAAGTAAAATATTAATGTTTTTTTTTGTCAAGTTGTTTGAGTTTGACTTCAGGGTTGACCTATGGTTTCAAAAAACCCACAAGGAATCTAAGATGTCAAAATCAATTATACATTGCACCCGACCTAGGCCACACCAACCCTTAACATGGCTGGATTTTTATCCATGGAATTTCAAACCAATGACCTTCTCATCACGAAGTGATTTAGTAGTACACCCTATCTCTATCTATTCTACACCCTATAGACATTCTTATTTTTAGTGTTTATTTATTTTTTTTTCAATGTTTTTTTAATGATTTTTTTTAAATATATATATTATATTATTGTCTGTGTTGTGTTTTGCTTGAGCAAGAGGCGAACCTTCTTTTCAGATAACTGTATAAAAATTAACATAAAATACAAAAACCCAAGGCAAAGAGGGACAGAGGAATGGCTATCTCTAAGCATCATTGGAATGAGCAAACTACTCACGACTAGAATCAAGAGACTACTAAAAGATAAAAGGATACACAAGTACAGGCCTCCTGCCTATAGTGCAGGTCAAAATAAGAACAAAAAACCAAAATCGGGCCCATTAAGGGAACCAGGTGTCCGACTTGAACCCACCAACCTGCCAGATCCAATGGTTGTTATGCATAGTGGAGAGAAAAGAAGCCAAGATAATACCCGTCTGATGAGGGTGGTATTCGCTCTTCTGTTTGATCCACGTGCTTCATGATGAATGACATCAGACTCTTTTCTAGGAAACCACTTCCGGAGTTGAGGGCACCCGATGAGCCGAAAAACACCTTGATGATGGTAAAGAAAACCAAGCGGTGGACAAGAAGATGAATTAAAAGCTAAAACTAGAAGAATTTGGGTCCGCTGAGTGAACCAAGAAACTGTTCCGGGCCCACTTAAGCCCTCTAAGGGAACTAGGTATCTGACTAGGACCCACCAACAAGCATGGAGATTCTGGCCCATTTATCTACAACTGCTAGATGCAATGGTTGTCATGCATATCGGAAAGAGAATAAGTCAGGAGAATACCCTTCTGACGAGGACAGTATTCTCTCTCCTGTTTGAGCCACGTGTTGCATGATGAATGGCATCAGATTCTTTCCTCGGAAACCACTTCCAGAATTGAGAGCATCCGATGAGCTAAAAACCACTTGGATGGTGGTAAATAAAACCAAGCAGTGTACAGGAGGAAGAGTTAAAATTTAAACCAAGAAGAATTCGAGTCCACTCAGATCGTTGACCAAGGATTGTATGACGATTTTTTAAATTACACCAGGAAGGAAGCTTCATGTAGATGACTTCTCTTCTCCAATCCAGCTTCTGAGAGCTACTAGCAACCTCTGTTCTAGTAGATTTCTCAATCCACATTCGCTTGGTTGAGGCAATCATCCCTCAATGTTCCTGAGGGAACGTCTTGCCATTTATACCTATTGCTGCTCTTAACACACAGAGAACCTTCATTGGGCAGTATGTCTTCCAATTTATTGGTTGTCCTATGAAGATGCATGAAGCTTAAGGTTCTCATGTTCTGAAGGTGGAGATGAATTATTTGAAAGACCTAAAGAAGCCTCCAAAGTCTCGAGACTTTTTCAGGAGCTAAACCACAAACAATTATTTTGACCAAATTGATGATCAACTCTGAATCTGCTTCCATAATGATATTTTATAGATGGTCCTACTTTAGGATTTCTAAAAAGTGTTCTAGGGCCATTAGCTCCACCATATTGTTTGTAGCGCTTCCCAGGTTGTAATGAAAAATGTTTTGTATATAGCCCTTCTCATCCCTTATCACTCCACCATAGCTAGCCATGCCAGGATTCCCTTTTGAGGCCCCATCAATATTACATTTCATATATCCCAGAGGGGGAGGATGACATAAATCTTTACCAGTGTTTGGTTGTTCTACCAATCTGTTATTTCCCTGAGGGATAAGTCCTTGCATACCCAATTAAAGTAATATCTGCACATTAGCACTTGTAGGGAGGTTCTTAGGGGGAGTTTTCCTTAAAGTGCCGACTGTTTCCCTGAGTTGTTTTAAAATTTGTTCCATGATGCTTTGTGAGGAACTTTTTTATTTTTGAAGATTCTATTATTGCGTTCTTTCCAGACGTCCGAAATTAGGAAGATGGGAGCCAAAACATAGGCTTTTTTTACCATTTCATGATTAGAGAAGTTTCTTCTCTAGTTCCTTAGGGTGTTAGTTATGCTTCCTTTGTCCCTGTCTGCTTGTCTGAATATTGAGGCAATCCCATCCCACAATGTGGAAGTGAAAGTACATAGGTTGAGAAGGTGCTCCATTGTTTCCTCTTGTGAATCACATAACTGACATCTAGATGGGCCTGAAACACCCCTTTTCCTGATGTTCTCCCAGGTTAGAATTTTCTTATGATGCACAAGCCACATAAACAGTTTGGTCTTCATCCATCCTTGGTTTTTCTAGAGATTCTTCCAAACTCCATCCGGATTTTTTGAATCAAGCTCAAGGACTATGCATTTAGCCTCTTTCAGGTTAAAGGTACCTTCATTGTTGTTGCCCCATCTTAGTTGGCCATAATCATCTGAAATTAGGATCTTTCTTTGATCTAGGATAGTTGTTAGAGCGTCATCCTATGCTTGAAAGGGGCCATTATCCATGTAATCCATTTCCCTCCAAGTTCTCCATTTTCTTCCACTATTTGTTTGATCCCATAATTCATTTACTCGAAGTAACCCTTTGGTATCAATATCATCCTTGAGATCTACAAATTCTTCTCTTTCCAGCTTGGGTTCCTGTTTCCATTTTTCCTCCCAAAACCAAGCAAGGTCTCTAGCTTTAATTTCCAAGAAACTATTTTTCTTCCCTATAACTCTATTCTCCCAAGATTTGTTCCAAATATGGGAGCCTTTTATAATTCCATACATTCTTATATAGTCCTTGTCTTGCGAGTTGCTTGCATATTTTTGGTTCCAAATTTGTGCCAATGGAGCATCTGAATCTTTTATCCATCTACACCATAATTTTGCCTCCAAAACTTTGTTTAGCACTTCAGGATCATCTAGTCCTAAACCTCCATGTGTTTTATGTTTACATATCTTTTCACATGCTATCAAGGCCCATTTCTTCTTTTCTTCCCCTTTTTCCTAAAGAAAATCTCTTTGGATGTTTCTGCATTGTTGCATAACTTATTTTGGAGTAGGAAGGGCAGAAAACATGTAGATGGGAACTGATTGTAGTACAACTTTTGTAAGCACTAGTTTTCCTACCAAGTTCAAAGATATGTGTGTCCATTTCCGAGTCTTATCCTGCATCTCATTGATCACAAGCTCTCAAATTGTCTTGTTCAGAGGTTTTTCTGTGAGCGGTACTCCCAAGTATTTGGAAGGTTGCATCTCTCTCTGAAAGCCCATAATTCTGGAGATGTTTCGTTGAATAACAATGTTGGTGTTGAAAAAGAAAATATTTAATTTTGAGAGGCTTACCTCTGTGCCTGCTGCCATAGCGAAGTCTCGTAGGACTTGTTTATAAGGCATTGCTTCCTTGACCGTAGGGATGCCCTGTAGCATGGTATCATCTACAAATTATTGATGGGTTAGAGCCTGTTCATTCCCAGAAATTTTGAGACCCTAGATCTTACCTGCTTCTTTAGCAGATGTGATGGCTCGGCCTAGGCCTTCCATCATAAGAATAAAGAGAAAGGGGGAGAGTGGATCTCGCTACCTGAGGCCTCTTGAAGATTTGAGGGTCTTCAAAGGGGAGCCATTTACCAAAATTGGAAAACTAGAGGTAATCACTAGGGCCATTACCCATCTTACCCAGTTGTGGTCAAATCCATAAGCTAGAAGGATCTTTCTGATGTAGGCCCGATTTAACTTATCATAAGACTCTTCTACGTCCAATTGCATAATCATTCCTAACTACCTATACTGGTCAATGTGTGAACTACCTCATGAGCTTGAATGATATTATTAAGGATTTGTCTGCCCTCCACATATCCCGTTTGCTCGACAGAAACCAGAGTAGGGAGAAGGGGTTTGAGTTTGTTGGAAATTATTTTGGATATTATCTTTTACACCACATTACATAAAGCTATAGGTCTGAATCTATTTGGTTTCATAGCATTGTCCTATTTAGGAATCAAGGAGATGAAGAATGTGTTGAGGGCCTTCAATACTGTTCTATTATTCTTGGAGTTCTTTACCACATTCAGTATATCTTGTTTGACAATATTCCAGCAAGATTTAAAGAAATCTACATTGAAACCATCCGGGCCCGGCGCTTTTCCATTCTACATTTCTTTGATGACTTCACTGACCTCCTCTTCAGTCACCGGCCTATTAAGATTATAATTGTCATCTTTTGGTACTAGTTTAGGAATGTGCTCTGTCAAGTCTGTGAAAAATTGTGATCTATCTAAGAGGGGTTCCTATGCTATGCCTTGAAAACGTTGAACCAACACCGATTTTATTTCTTTGTGGGTATTGAGATGGTGTCCTTTGGAATCCTTGATCATTGAGATTCTATTGTGAGCCCTATGCTCCCTTGTATATTTATGGAAAAACCTTGTGTCTCTGTCTCCTTCTTTTAGCCATTGTACTCTTGATTTTTGTCTCCAAAATATTTCCTCTTATTGGCATAAGCTCTCACGTTCTTGTTGTTTCTTGTTAGCTTGTTCATCTGTTTCCCCGTCAAAGCCTTCGGTGATTAGGTTTGATTAATTTCCTATATTTTCCTTTCAACAACTTTTTTACCTTCAAAAATATTGCCAAAATTGTTCTTATTCCAATCTTTGAGCCTAAATTTGATATGTTTCAATCTTTTGTGTAGTAGCTTGTCCCCTGGATCTACAGATCTTCTTTCCACCATTTTTCAATGTTGTTAATGAAGTCTAGATGGGTGAGCCAGATATTCTCAAACCAAAAAGGTCTATTTTTGGGGGTACGTATGCCATTTGCCTCAAGTTGAATAAGCCAATGGTCCGAGCCACAAAAGGGAGAGTCCTCGCTGACATATCTAGGCCTATGAGCATAAGGTCTTCTGAGATAAATAATCTATATAGCTTTGAGGCTACTTGAGCCTCTCCTCCTCTTTTGTTGTTCCATGTAAACATGCCATTACTTGTTGCTGTGTCAACTAATTTCATGTTGTTTATAAAAATCTAAAAAGCTATAGAGTCTCTACATAGAGTTTTGGTTCCTCCATTTTATTCTCACAGGGATTTAATCATGTTAAAGTCCCCTCCCAGAATCCAAGGTGCTTCTAAATATCTCTCTTAGATTCTCTAGATAAGTAAACAATCTGAGTTTGTCGTCAGGCTTCTGTGGACCATAAACGTTTGTAATTAGATAAGTTTCCCTGTCTCCCACGGGCTGAATAACCACTGATAAATAATTCCTGGATGCTTCAACATCCGCTATGACTATTCTATGAGGATTCCAAAGTGTGACAATACCTCCTACTATTTTGTCTACTTTGACTTCTAGAAATTCATGTCTATCAAGCCATTTGCTGTGTATTTCTCTTATTTTTTGAATTGAACATTTAGTTTCCTGGATGAAAATCATATCTGAAGTTTCTTCTTTCATTTTATTGTTTATATTCCTTTGATTCCTTTTACATCCTAGATCTCTAATATTCCAAGATGTAAGCTTCATTAGGAAATATTCGTAAAGGAGTAACTGGTTAGATCTTTCATCTTACTTGAATCTATCATCATCTTTCCACATTCAATCAGTAACTCGTTTTGTTTCTTTCTACCTCTTTTCCTTCCTGGGTTTCTCGGAGCGAGTCCTGATGTGGTTTTGAAGGTTTTCACCCCTTCATTGTCCTATCTCTCGAGGCTTCTTTTACCTCCCAATCCTTTTGCCTAAGTTCTCTATAGAAACAACTGTTGCACTCTATTAAAATCCTCTTGAGGTAATGAATCGATACCTTCCGTTGTGCCTTGTTTCACTAATTTTTCTAGATCTAGATGGTCTCTTTCAAGAATATCCAACAACTCATGATCCTCCATTTCCACTTCACTCGGGGTCATTTCTCAGTCCCTTTCTAGTTCCATGTTGCTCAGTATAGTCTCCTTTTGTTGGTTGATGTCTTGTATCTCTTCCATATTTTCTCCCTCAACCTTTCTCCCTTGGGCTATCCTCCATGTCCTGATTTACCTTTGTTAACTGCTCTTGTTCTTCTAGTATCTTGTACCTATTCTGTCTTGTGTGATTTTCCTCCTTGTGGTTTTTTTTTTGTGACCTTTTCCCTACTTTTCCTCTATTTCCCACCTTGTGAAAGCTCTCATTTTCTTTCCATACTGTAGATTTACTTCTTTTTCTGTGATGTTGAGAGGGTAGTCCCTAAATAGATGCCCATGTTCATGGCATTTGCGGCATTTGAAAGGAATATGTTCATAATCCACTACTTGTACCCATTCTTCATCAAAAACTTCCAAGATCACTTCATTCGGTAGAGATCCAGAGAGATCCATCTCCACACATATACAGGCAAAGGAGGTGTACTTTCCCCCTCTAGTTGCCTTAGATATTTTAACAAAATGCCCCAGTTTATTTCCTATTGCTGATAAAGATTCTGGCTGCCAATAATCTAGAGGTAAGGAGTAGAGTCTTACCCAAACCGGGATTGTAGTGAAAGTCTCATGCTCTGGGACAAAATTCATCATCCAAGGCCGCATATAGAGGCCTGCAACTACATAGAAGTAGGGCCCTCCTTCAAACACCCGGTCCTTATCCTCAATATTAGTGAAGACTACAACGAAGAAACCCTTTGATCCAAGGTGTAGGGCTATAACCCCATGAATTTACAAATGATGGCGTAAGTCAACATGTGATCCCTATGCGCCTACATCGCTGGATCACTTAACACCACTCTGGGTGTGATGGCAGTCTTAGGCTTACATGCACCATTTAGTTTTTTATTTTCTGCTTTCCGATTCTTGTTCTCTTCTCCTTCTTCTTTTCTGTCTTGCTCCCTCCTGTTATTCTGCTCATGTGTGCTCTCATTGTCCCATTTCCCTCCTCTTGAAAACCCTTTTTCAACCTCCAGCGGTTTCTTGCTGCTGCTAGAGACTACTTGACTGTACGAGGGAGTGGTGCTCCCTCCCTTGCACCCCTCCATGGTGCCCAACACTAGATGTATTTCTATAAACCCTAGGTCATACCAGTCCTTCCCTCAGTCTAGGAAATAATGATTTCT
>APFE030370151.1:301714-334862 GCA_000404065.3 Pinus taeda
TCATATATAAGCCTGCTGCTGCTAGGAAATAAGGGCCACCTTCGAACACTCTGTCTTTATCTTCTAGACTTGTAAAGACTACTGTGAAGAATCCTTTGGCCCCCAGATGTAACTGTACATCTCCTTTTGGCTTCCACTGCTGTCTTATCCATTGGCATAGAGTCCTCTCAGATGGCCAGATTCCCATAAATTTACAAATGTTGGCATATTCAGCCATGTGCTCCCTATAGGCCTGGATTTCAGGGTCAGTGATTGTCACCCGTAGGCTGTCTTTTTTCTTTGGCTTACATGCACTGCTGTTCGCCGGGGTTCTGTTGGGGTTCGCGCTGGACTCCCCCTCCTTCTCCGGTTGGACCTTGCTTTTGTTTTTTGGCTCTTTGTCTTCTTTCAGTCCTTCGTCCTCATTTTCTGAGGGCTGAGACTTTGCATCTGCCTTGTCTTGAGTGCCTGCACGGTTCTGCTTCTCTATATTCCTATCTTCTGTGGTATTTTCTGTCTTGTCAGACATCATTGGTGTCTTATCCTTTTTTTTCCTGCTGTTCTGCATCGTGCTGTTCAATCCCTCTATTTTGACTCCTTCTTTCATGTTCTGTTGTTGTTTCTGTAGGATAACCTGCTTAAATGATGGGGTTCCACTGGACCCCTCTGCTCCCATCCAGTCTGACAGCAGTTGCCCCTTTCGAAACAATGCTGCCAGTTTGAGTTTGTGGTGTTCCAGGCCTGTCACAAACACTGATACGCAGAAACCCGAGCTGCGCAGCCCACCTGCCATCGCTCTTCCCCCCCTTCCACTCTTTTTCTATTCTGGGATTAGTTGAACAAATATTTAACTGTACCCTCCTCTATCCATTTTAACTCTACATCTACTAAGCTTCTGGAGGGATCAAATCTCTTGAGGAACAAACCTTTTTCAGAGTGAAAAGAGATTTCACCTCTCAACATTTGGTAGATTAGGAGTGATGGATCAATGTTGGTATTAATTATATTATATAAATTTCATGTCTCTATATATAAAAGTCTTCTCATTTTTAATATACTTAAAACCTTGATTTAATCTCTACGAAATATCACATAATATTTTTAGTAGTAGTGAGGATAGAGTGTTTAGATATATCTCAAAAGTAATTATAACAATTTTTCTTTTACATTTAATAAAAAAATGCTTATAAAATAAAATAAAATAAAATGTTTATGAAGTATTTTGATTGTGAAATGATTTGGGCATGTGGTATTGATAAGATATGATATTGGCCCATGGTATTGTAACAAAGCTTGTTTACAAATTAACAGTATCCATGGTAAAGTGGGGGTGAATATCCATGATTAAAAATCAAGTTTATTGTAAGTATAAAATAGATCCTAAAGTATAGCTACTATTTATATGTTATAAATTTAATTGTGATATGTATATTATGATTTTCTTTTATCTAAAAAAAAAAATAGTAATTTTATTAATAAAAAATTACAATATAAGAAATGGAATTTTATTATTTTTAACATTTGATTATTAATCGAGCCAATATTTAAATGTTTACTCTCATTTAGAGACACTACAACATATCCGAGGCTCTATATTACTTGTAACAATTTATTATCTTTTAATTGATCCAACTTGTAAATGTTTACAAACAAACATTTACATTCTTGACATTTGGGAATCTAGTCCCTCGAAAATTCTGAAAATTTCTTTAACCCTTTTTATTTAGCCCCCTCCTTGTTACCTTCTCCGTTTTGTTTCATCTACTGGTAACAAAGCGGGGCCTTTTGAATGGCTTCATCCATCATTTTTGCGTAATCAAACTCTAGTTTTTCCTTCATAAACATAAGAAAATTGTTGATAAAATGTTGTATCTTGTCTTTTTCCTCCCTAAGGTATGGGACATACCTCAGCAGGGAGGTAAATTTAGTGATAAACTCATTAATAGTCATCGAGACCAACCTTAAATCATGAACCTCTCTTTCCTTCTCATCGCATAAGCATTTAGTTAAATATTTGTCCTTGAAGTACTTTTGGAACTTGTCCCATGTGACCTCCTGATCATCACTTCCCCGAACAATTTTGACCTCCTCCCACCATAGAGTAGCTTTTTCATGTAGTTGGAAAATGACAAATCCAACCTTCATGTTATTATCATATTCATATACTTGGAAGTATTTGTTCATGTTAATTAGGTAGGCCTTGATAGCTTCCTCAACCTCTCCGTCATACATCAAAGGTCTTATCTTCTTAAATTCTCTTGCAGTTCAATTTTCTGCTTCTTGGGAGCTCTCCCAAATGAGGCATTATCTGACCTTCTTTCCTCATCGTTACATCCCCCTTTTGACTCATCATGGTATTCCTGATGACGAACTGTCTCTATGTGGTCCCTATTTCCTACACTATGGTTGGGTACCTGATGATTTTGTCGATCTAATAGACTTTTTAGAATCCTCTCTTGCTCCTATCAGAGTTTTTTGTTGTTAGCTCTAATGTTGCTCATTTCTATTCGCAACTATTGCACTGTATCCAACAATGTTGCATTTTCATGTTGAGACTCTTCTCCCAATTGCACCCACATTTCTGGGTTGGTTTCTATATACGGTATGCGGCACCCTACTCATGGTTCGGTTCTGCTCCGCACCTTGTTTTTTCTTTTTTTTTCCCTGTACATAGTAGTAGTGTTGATAATCAATTTACCCTGCTTGGCCACAATGTTGAACATTGGGCTCTAAGACCATTTGTAACATTCAAACACCATGTTAATTACACTCTTCTTTTTTAACTTCTATCAATTATCCAGCTAGTAATTAACTGTTGTTTGATATTTATAATTAATGTAATAGTCCTTGGTTTGTCTACGTTTATCATATCATTTAATTTGCATTATAAGGTTGTTGAATTTATGTGTCGCTCATTGGAAAATCATTGTACATATAATCCTTCTCAGTCCTTATTATTAAATCCATTTAATTAAAGGGGTTGTTAGACACCTTCTCAATTAAGAAAGACTCTGGGTATGATTTGTAAATATTTAACACAAGTGGTCCCATGCTAACACTGCCCTAGTTTGAAGACACGTTGCCACAAAAATATGATGAACTCTCCCAAAATCTCTGCTGGGTTAATGTGCCAAGATCCAGAGCATCAATCTGGAAAGGTGGTCACAAACGATGGAGATCCTTCCATGGTAGATGAGTTAACTGTGTGTCCCTTCGGATGGTCCTCCACTTTCTATTTTCACTCCTTTCCTCCATCGCTCTGCAACTCTGATGTAGTTGGGGTTTATGGAAAATTCAAGACGGAGACTGTTTCAGAGGTAAACTGTACAGTCCACCACTACGGTTGATTGCCATACGTCTTCCTCGAGTTTTGTTTGATGGGAGAAACATTTTCTTCCTCAGGCACGGTTCCTCCAACCCAACCATCTCTTACTCTATGATTATTCACCGGATTCGTCCTTCCTTTCCGAACTCACTAGATTTTTCCTTACTGTGTTTTTTTTGTAAATCGTCATGATACTCCGGTTACTAAATTGCATTGTTCATTGATTCTACAGGTTCTCTTCCTCCATGAATTCCTATCATTTAGCTTGTCGAGGAGACGTATTCGACCTGATTCTGTAATGGTTACGTATTCCAAATATTTGGTTTCCTTCTGATGTTTTGTTGACCTAGGTTTGGTTCTAAATGTCTCGTTACTAGCAGGTTATCTAATCCTTGTTGTCCTCTTATTGTCGGGTTCTCTTGCAGCCACTGAGACGTCAATTATCCTTTCGATATGTGGTGCCAGGTTACTCTACAACCTCATTATGTTGGTTGAGGGTTCGCCTAGGGTATTAGTTGGCTTAGACAGAGAAAGCGGTTTGCCTTGTAAATTAGTTTGGGAATTTCTTTCATACTGTATTGGGTAATGCAAGTGAGCGCTTACTATTCGTTTGGAAGATGGCTCTGTCATTATTAATTTTTTTTAAAGAAACAACCTTTTCCCTTTCCCTTGTTGGTTTTTCTTTTGTATTTATGAAATGGGTTTCTTGCTACCAAGACCATTCAAACCCCTTATAGTTTGACTAGGTTCTTGGAGCGGAGGTTTGGTTATTCGAGTCGATTATCAAGACTTTGCTTTTTTTTTTTTTAAATTTATAATGTCTCTTGTTTCTTACGATCGCGTTGCTCAAATTGGATTTATGAATGAATGAATTATTTCCTGCGATGGCTCTATTTACTATTAAATCTCCAGATGGACGTGGTTTTCATAGCTTTAGACATAGAGATTGATTTTATTTAATAATTGCTTTGATACAGTTAGTTTTTCATTCGAATGTGTAGTTTTCTTTTCTTTTGGGGCTCTATTCCCTTCTGGTTTGCCATTTAATCGTGACCTTTATGGTCTTGGCTAATGTTTGTAGCTCTTCTGGCTTAGCTTGTTACACAACAACCTAGAAAATATAGTGGGGAAACAGAGTCACTAGAATCTGTTTGCCTTTCGAATTGCATCGTAGTTTAATAGGCACCGACCCAGGGTCTTGGAACCCTCTAATGGCATACTGGGACTAGGCCATAACTTATCAGAACCAGATTCAGTTTGATTAAACATTGTTGAAGTTCTGATCTAGCATTATTGTTCCTTCGCATGTTATGTGTATGCGTGAATTTCCATTTTGCTTGCAACTATTGACCGCTCCCAAGGAAATATATTCATTTCACTTATTATTCTTTTTCGTGTTCACTCGACTTATTATCATCTTGATTTTCTTACGTTAACACACATGCAATTATGTATTTGTATATTAAGGAAAATAATCCCAACCCTTGCGTGGAAATTTTGCTCCTTCTTTAGTGTTTTAATGAACAATCGCTTACAGTTTTATAATATTTATTTATGAGTTTGTTTTTTTAAATAGGATTTACATATTATTGTGTCACCATTACATAATTCTTTCCTACTTAACTAATTCAGTTCTTGACAAAACTATACAAACTGAGTACTTCTATATATTGTTAACAAGAAATATGGACAACTATTTTTGCTTTCTTTCTTATGTTTTTCAGTTAGAAGCACCACTCTATAATGCAGAAACACAATAAGAAGGTAAACTAAATTACAGTAATGTAAATGCATCAACTATACTAACCATAATCAGAAGTCTCTCCTCCCAACCTTGAGACAGGTAATGATGTTGAGGTCTCCCCTCGAGCTTCCACTCGTCTAGACAGTATAGGTTCAATTCCAAATTCATCTATTCTCCAAACCTAAAGACCCTCGGTCGATTTTAGAGTCCCAAATTGTAAGGATCTACTAAGGATTCCACTGGCCCAAGTCTAGCTCTCGAATCTCCTCAGACAAAAATACACCGCTCACTTGCATAGCATCCTGGGTCAGGCTGCGTATCCTTCGCTCTTCCCTCATCCCTGAGGCTCCCTCTCTCCTCTTACTCGCCAAAAAAAAGAGAAAACCTTCCTTGGAAATACCCTTTTCTAGAGACGAAAAAGAGACTCAACTGAGTTCATTGCCTAGTGAGCTTTTTCTTTTATTTCATTAAGCATATATACAATTTTCTTTTTAATACTCAAGGACTTAACCAAGTCTGAGTCGCTACATTTATTTGGTCTTCCACTTAGACTGAAATCAGTTCCAAAGTTTGTAAAAATAAATAATGTCAAAGTTAAAACATAAATTCATGAACAATCTTATGGGTGTCACATCTTTCCCCCAGACGAAACACCATCCCCAATGTTTATTTCAAATTGCTTAAACAAATTTGTATATGCTTTACACATAAATTATTTATCCTCCCAAGTAGCTTTGTTCGGACCGAAGTGCTTCCATGCACTTTAGCCTGGGTGATAGCTCGCCTCCATAGCATTGTTTCTCTCTGATCTAGAATTTGCAGAGGTTCTACCAACAACTCTCTGTCTGGTTCAACCTACTCCAAAATATTGATGGTGTCAATATAGATCACATTGGAAATGTTCTTATTTTTCAATTGAATTCATTATATGATTTACCTGCATATCCTGCCAACTAATCACATGTCTAGGGTCGTAGACATATATTTTTAATAATGAGACATGGAACACATCATGAATACTAATGTGGGCAGGTGAGTCCGGTTGGTAAGCTACTGGTCCAATATGTTCCAAAATTTGGAGGGGTCCACCGTATCTACTTGCCAATTTGGTGCAACTACCCCACTAAAGTGTGATTCTTTTAGGCTTAATTCATAAATAGACATGGTCTCCCATTTGGAATTCTCAGTAAGTCCTCTTCTTTTCTGCATAAATTGCCTATCTTGGGCATATTTTAGGTTTTGACACACCTTCTTAACTATCTACTCCATTTCTGTGAGAATTTCATGTCCTAATACCAACTTATCCTTGGGATTATTCCAACTTGTAGGCACCCTGCACTTCCTCCCATATAATACATCAAAGGGACTCATTCCAGGAGATTCATGGTATCCATTATTATAAGAAAATTTAACTATGTGGAGATACTCCTCCCACTTTCTTAGATGATGCATTATGTACATTATTCACATATCCTCCAACACTTGATTCACGCGTTCAGTTTGTCCATTGGTTTGAGGCTGATATGCAATGCTAACTTGAATTTGAGTCCCCAATCCCGTGAACAAATCTTTCCAAGAAAACAGAGGTAAATTTCACATCTTTGTCAGAGATCACCACTCATGGTATACCATGAAGTCAAAACATCTCTTTCATAAAATATCAACAATTTCAATTCTTTTATACGTGGATCTCACAGGTACAAACTGAGTTGTCTAACTTAGTTTTTCAAGTACAACCATGATGGAGTCGTTCAATTTTCTAGTTTTGGGCAACCCTGTTATAAAATCCAATGTAATAGTATGCCATTTCCACTACAAAATGGGGAGAGGTTGGAGCAACCCAACAGGGTGCTAGTGTTCCACCTTAACTTGCTGGAATTCCAAGCATTTTTCCAAATAGTCGGTGATGTCTCTTCTCATTCCTCACCAAAATAAATTCTTTTTAATTACAGAAAATAGTTTTTGATACCCAGGGTGGGCAACATACAGGCTCATGTGAAACTCAACTAACATAAATTGTTTAACATAAATCTGGTTAGGAACATATATTTTGCTCCTAAAGGTTAGAAGTCCTTCATTGTTTAAACTATAATCAAATAGTATTCCTAATTTCTATGTTTGATTAGCTTGCTACCATAAAAACCTATATTTAGGGTCATTGTGGGACTTCTTCCACTTTCTCTAATAACTTTGATTCCACTTGACTGTACTAGACTTCATATCTACAATTTAATTTCCTACTCAATGCATCAACCACCCGATTCTCTTTTCCCTTAATATGTTTAATATCGAAGTTGAATTCACTCAGAAAAGTAGTACATTTCACTTGACGAGCATTCAAATGCAGTTGGGTAAAAAAATTCATTAAACTGCTATGATCATTAATTAGCAAAAATTTCTTACCCAACAAATAATTCCGCCATACCTTCAAGTCATGCACCACAGTGGCTATTTCCAAATCATAAGCGAATTATAATTTCTCATGGTCCTTTAGTATGCAAGATTCGTAGGCTATGATTTTTCCATCTTGCATTAGTACCCCCGATACCTTCCTGACATGCATCCATGCAAATAATGTACTCTTTTCCTGGGCCTGCTACTTTTAAAACAAGAGTAGAAGTCAATAGTTGCTTCAAGCATTCAAAACTTTGTTGACACTTTGTCGTCCACTTGAAAACCCTTCCCTTCCTTTGTAGGGCAGTAATATGGTAAGCAGTTTTTGAAAATCCTTCAATAAATTGATGGTAGTATCCAGCTAACCCCACAAACGATCAAATATCAGCCACATTCCTGGGAACATGCCACTCCATGATGGTTTTGATCTTTTCGGGGTCAACCGCAATTCCTTCTGTTGAAATGACATGGCATAGGTATTGGATCTGAGTTTGGTAAAAGTCACACTTGTTGTATTTATCATATAATTGATTTTCCCACAAAGTTTGAAACAAAATTCTCAAATGCTTTTCATTGTCCTCCACAGTTTTGGAGTATATGAGAATATCATCAATAAAAATTAAGACAAACGTGTCTAAACAAGCATGAAATATACCATTCATGAAGCTCATAAATGTGGAAAGGGCATTGGTAAGCCCATAGGGTAACACTACGAATTCATAGTGTCCATATCAAGTTTCGAATTTTGTTTTGCAAATATCTTCTTCCTTAATTCGTATTTGATGATAACCTAATATTAAGTCAATTTTTGAAAACACCTCGACACCCTTAACTTGATTAAAGCGATAATCAATCCTTGGTAGTGGATATTTATTATTAATAGTCAACTTATTCAATTTTCTATAATCGATGCACAACCATAGTGTGCCATCCTTCTTACATAGAAATAATACAGGGGCTCCCCAAGGTGACACACTTAGGCGTATATATCCTTTTTCAAGGTGTTCTTGTAACTGCATTTTAAGTTCTGTTAGTTCAGGCACACTCATACGATATGTTGTTCTAGACATTGGGCTCGCACTTGGAATTAATTCTATGGTAAAATCAATGTTTCTCCTAGGTGGAAGCCCAGGTATTTCCTCTGGAAATACATCATTCAACTCTTCTATTATGGGTATATTTCCGACATCGGTTATTTTGTCCTTAGAATTTTTAAAACCCACCTCAACTCCATAATATTGGCAACCTTTTTTAATGCACTTTCCTAGTTGATTAGTAGTGATAGGTTGTAATTAACAACTCTCTTAATTCCTTGAATTTTATGCTTTTCTCTTTGCTCTCCAAGGAAGCTCACAGTTTTCTCTTTGCAGTCCACTATTGACCAATGTTTCTTTAGCCAATTCATTTCAACCAGTATATCATATGCACCTAGAGGAAGAATATTCAAATCAGCTACGATTTTATGCCCTGCTACCTCTAGAGAGAAATTTACCACCTTAGCAACATTCCTTCGCTTGGCCCCAGTAGCCAGTTGCACCAGCCAAGGATTTTTAAATTTTATTTTTGGTAAGTTACTTAGTTCTACCAATTTTGGGCTAATGTAGCTTAAGGTTGTAGCCGGATCAATTAGAATGGAAACATAATATTTAAATAGCTTCCTCCCAACTCTATCATCATAGGTTGATATTCAGCCTGACCATCATCTATGTTTTCATTAATCCATGGAATATTTTCTGTCTACATCCTTGACCATGGAGGCCTCTCGAAGATTAGTGCCCTACTCAGTATGAGCACGGTGAGGGCTACTTTTGAAATAATGAGGTTCCCCACAACCCCAACACTCCAGAGGGGGTTTCAACTGCTGACTAGTCTCTGGTCAACTTACCACCTATGATTGTTTGTTTTAAAACTCCTACCCCATTCTCTTATGATTCCTCCTGGCCACTTTTGCCTGTATTTTTCGATTCATATTCTTGATATTTGGGGATCTGGTCCATCGAAAGTTCTGAAAATTTCTTTGACCCTTTTTATTTAGCCACCCCTTGTTACCTTCTCCCTTTTGTTTAATCTATCGGTAACAAATTCAGGCCTTCTGAATGGCTTCATCCCTAGTTTTTGGGTAATAAAAGTCCAATGTTTCCTTCATAAAAATAGGAAAGTTGTTGATAAAACACTGTATCTTGGGTTTTTCCTCCCTAAGATATGGGGCATACCTCAGCAGGGAGGTAAATTTAGTGATAAACTCATCAACAATCAGTAGGCCACACCTTAAATCATGAAACTCTCTTTCCTTCTCATCGTAGAAGCATTTAGTTAAATATTCGTCCTTAAAGTACTTCCATAACTCGTCCCATGTGACCTCCTGATCATCAATTCCCCAAACAACTTTGACCTTCTCCCACCACAAAGTAGATTTTCCCTAAAGATGGAAAATGGCCAATCGAGCCTTCATGTTATTATCATATTCATATACTTGGAAATATGTGTTCATGTTAATTAGCTAGGCCTCGGAGGCTTCCTCAAACTCTTTGTCATACACCGAAGGTCTTATATTCATAATTTTCCCTTGTAGCTCAATTTTTTGCTTCTTTGGACCTTTCCCAAAGGAGGCATTATCTGACCTTCTTTCCTCATCGTTATGTTCCCCTTATGATTCCTCGTGGTATTCCTCATGATGAACTATCTCTATGTGGTCCCCATTTCCTACAAAAGGGTTGGGTACCCAATGATTTTGTCAATTTAATAGAATTTTTAGCATCCTCTCTTGTTCTTGTTAGAGTCTTTCATTGTTAGCTCTAATGTTTCTCATTTCTTCTCACAGTTGTTGCACTGTCTCCAACAATGTTTCATTTGCCTGTCGAGACTCTTCTCCCAACTTCACCCACATTTATGGGTTGTTTTCTATATATGGTACGCGCCCCCCTTCTCGTGGTTCAGTTCCACTTTGCATCTTGTTCTTGTTTTCTATACACATTAGCAATGTTGATAACTAGTTTACCCCTGCTTAGCCACAGTGTTGAACACAAGGCTTTGATACCCCTTGTAACATGCAAACACCATGTCAATTACGCTCAATTTTTTTAACTACTATCAATTATCCAACCAGTAATTAACTGCTATTTGAACTTTATAATTAGTGTAATAGTCTTTGGCCTATCTACGTTTATCATATCATTTAATCTGCATTATGAATTTGTTGACTTTAAGTGCCGCTCACTGGAAAATCATTGTACATATAATCCTTCTCGGTCCTTACTATTAATTTCATTTGATTAACGGGCATGTTAGACACCTTCTCGCTTAAGCAAGACTATGGGTATTATTTCTTAACATTTAACATTAGTGGTCCTATGATGGCACAACCCCAGTTTGAAGACACATTTCCACATAAATATGACGAACTCTCTTGAAATATATGTTGGGTTAATGTGCCAAGTTCTGGATCATCAATCTGGAAAAGTGGTCATGGATGATGTAGATCCTTCTAGGGTAGTTGAGGTAACTGTGTGTCTCGTTCGACGGTCCTCCACTTGCCATTTTCATTCCTTTCCTCCACCGCTTCTCAACTCTGATGTATTTAGGGTTTATGGAAAATTCAAGACAGAGACTGTTTTGGGGGTAAACTCTACAGTCCACCACCACAGATGGTCACCATATGCCTTCCTCGAGATTTATTTGCTCGAAATGGTGTTACCTACCTCGGGAATGGTTCCTGCAGCTCAACTATATCATACTCTATGGTTATTCACCGAGTTCGCCTTTTCTTCCCGCACTCACAATATTTTTCCTTACTATGTTCTTTTTGTCAATCATCATGATATTCCTCTGGTTGCTAAATTGCATTGTTTTTTGATTCTGCAGGTTATCTTCCTCCACGGATTTCGATTATTTAGCTTGCCCAAGAGATGGATTCGACTTGATTCTGCAACGAGTAAGTATTCCCAATCTTTGGTTTCCCTCTGATGTTTTGTTGACCTAGGTTTGATTCTAAATGTCTGTTTAATATCCGATTATCTAACCCTTAATGTCCTCTTGCTTCTAGGTTCTCTTGTAGCCACTGAGACATCAATTTTCCTTTCGAGATATGATGCCAGGTTACTCTAGAACCTCATTATGTTGGTTGAGGGTTCGCCTAGGGTACTAGTTGGTTTAGATAGAAAAAGGGGTATTCCCTATAAATTAGTTTGAGAATTTATTTCATACTGTATTCAGTAATATAAGTGACAGCTTACTAGTCGTTTGGATGATGGATCTATCATTATTTTTTCTTTTTAAAGAAACAAATTTGTCCCTTGCCCTTCCGAGTTTTCCATTTGTATTTTTGAAATGGGGTTCCTACTACTAGGACCATTCAAACCCCTTACAGTTTGACTAGGTTCTTAGAGAGGAGGTTTGGTTATTCGAGTCGACTATCAAGACTTTGTTTTGTTTTAATTTACAATGTCTCTTATTTCTTATGATAGTGTTGCTCAAATTGGATTTATGAATGAATGCATTACTTCCTGTGATGGCTCTATTTACTGTTAAATCTCTAGATGGATGTGGTTTTCATAGATTTACACATAGATATTTATTTTCTTTAATAATTAATCTGGTACAATCATTTTTTTTGTTCGAATGTGCAGATTCCTTTTCATTTGGGGCTCTATTCCCTTTTGGATTTCCATTTAACCATGACCTTCACGATCTTGGCTAATGTTTGTAGCTCTTTTGGCTTAGTTGGTTTACCTAATAACCTAGAAAATATGGTGGGGAAACAGAGTCACCGGACTATGTTCACCTTCTGAATTGTAGCTTAGTTTAATAGACACCAAGCCAGGGTCTTGAGGAACCCTCTAATGACATACCGGGATCGAGCCATAATGTGTGGGAACCAGACTCAGTTTGATTAAACATTGTTGAAGTTCTGATCCAGCATTGTTGTTCCTTCACCAATTATTTGTATGTGTGAATTTCCATTTTCCTTGCAACTATTGACCGCTCCAAAGGAAATATATGCATTTCACTTATTATTATTTTTCATGTTCACTTGAGTTATTATCTTCTTTCTTTGCTCATGTTAACACACATGAAATTCTTTATTTGTATATTAAGGAAAGTAATCCCAACTATTGTGTGGAAATTTTTCTCCTTCTTTGGTGTTTTAATGAACAACCTTTTTACTGTTTTATAGTCTACATTTCTGAGTTTGTTTTTTTAAACAAAATGTACATACCGTTGTGACACCATTACATAATTCTTTCCTGCTCAACTAATTCAATTCTTGACAGAATTATACAAACTGGGTACTTCTATATATTCTTAGCAAGAAACATGGACAACTGTTTTTTCTTTCTTTCTTTTGTTTTTCAGTTAGAAGCACTTGTCTATAATTCAGAAACACAATAATACAATAAATTAAATTACAGTAATGTAAATGCATCAACTATACCAACCAAAACCAGAAGGCTCTCCTCACAACCTTGAGACCGGCAATGACATCCACGTCTCCCCCCAAGCTTCCACTCATCCTGATAGTATAGGTTCAATTCCCATGTCATTTGGTCTCTAAACCTCAAGATCCCCGGTCCCATTTAGAGTCCCAACTTGTAAGGATCTAGTGAGGATGCCACTAACCCAAGTCCATCTCTATAATATCTTCAGACAACAATACACTGCTCACTTGCACACCGTCCCGTGTCAGGTTTCCGTGTCCTTCACTCTTCCCTTGTCCCTCAGGCTTCCTCTCTCCTTTTACTCAACCAAAAATAAGAGAAAAACTTCATTGGAACTACGCTTTTCTAGGAAGGAAAAAGAGACTCAACTGACCTAACTGTCTCGAGAGTTCTTTTTTTCATTCTGTTAAGTATATATGAATTTTTTTTTTAATACTCAAGGACTTAACCAAGTTTGAGTCACTACATTTATTTTGTAGAATTGGAGTTAAGATGAACCTATGTTGGTTTTGAGCAACACATTAATAAAAACAAATTATGATAAGGATTTTTTTTATTTTTTATTATGTGTAATATATACGTAGTTGATATTGAAATTCTATGCATTAACAAGTTAATACATATCTACTCATACTCGGAAAGAAAAAACATCTCTCGCTATTATATATATCTTTATTATTAATAATTTTTACAATGTTACATGTCACATATTTTAAATTAGAAAAAACATATTACTGAAATACACACACTCTCTATCTCAATATGCATAGTGGAATATTTGATTTATAGCTCACATTGAACTTTCTTTTATTAATATTTTTAAAATGTTATATATCAATTCCATACTAAGAATGTTATAAATTATACATATCCTTCATAATAGAAAGTGAAAATATAAAAATATTAATTATTAATTATTAATTTCTCTCCATATAAAATTAATATAAACTATTACTATTTAAAAAGAGGCCATATTTTTTTTTGTTATTATATATATTTTTTTAATATTACATGTGAAATAAACATATTATGAATTAAACTACAACTTAATGATATACTGTTATAATAATATTTATGTGCCCTATTACTTTTATATCCATAGCTATGGTAGAATTCCATTGTCTCTGATATAGATTTTTCGGGATTGAATAAAATTGAAAATAAATCTTTGCGACTCATAAGGGTTTAAAGGTTACAAAAAAATTTAAGGCTCATCTGTGTGTACCGAGGTAAAGATTGAACTTTGTAATGAAGGCATATCTATAGCATGGGCGAATTTGATATCTCTGTGATTTCTTGGTGAAATTAATTTGTAGCTCCTCAGCAAATACGTTGGCCTAGGGTGAATTTTTATTCCAAAAATATCCCAGGTACATAATTTTTTTTACCTACTCTTTCCTTTTTTTGTTAGTTCTATTTGTTAAAATTCTGAATACTTCTCGTATGTGTTTAAGCCTCCATCTAGCAAAGTGTGACAAGGTAAATCTTCTCTAGACAACCTTTATGATCATACTGACCCTTTAGAATAACAAAGAGATAAAATATAAAGTGAACATAAACTAGAATTATCTACAATTATTACATAACATAAACTCAAATTATCTACATTGCTTGTGGAATATAAGCTAGGCATATCCACAAGGCTTCACAACAACTACAAATCATTAGAAAATAAAATGTTAGCACTTGAGTTTGAACTTCAAGGAATGAAAGATAGGGTGCAAGAAATAGAAAACGAAGAACAATAAATGGTTGAAGAAAAATACAACTTGAGAGACAAGATTAATGAGTTAGAGAAAAACTAAATAATAATTCAGCCCTAAGTTGCACATACAATAAAAAAAATATATATCAAACCCATAAAAGAGGAATTTAACACACTAATTAAACTAGATCACGAGTGCCATAATAAAGCCCTAGACCTTATAATTTCTAGTATTAAAGAGAAAAATGATCAGGATACATCAAAAATAGTAAAAGAAAAGCTAAAAAATTAGGCCACACATTCAAACAACTTATCTAACATAAGTGAAAAGAGTGGGAAAGATACTCAAATAAACATAGACTTATTCGTGTTAAGTTAAGTTGTAATGACCATAAATTAGAAATACTTAGTAAATCTCGAAGCGTAAAAGGGACATGAATCTTTATAAATGAGGATCTTATTCTAGAAGACCAAGATGAACTAAGGGAAGAGGTTCAAAAGATAAAGGAGGCAAGAAAGGAAGGAAAATGGGAAAACATTAGAGATAGGAAAGTTATTATTAGAGATGGAGGCCAAAATAAGAGTGATAAATAGGAAATAGGAATGCTCTATATTGTCGCTTTTTTTAGCACCTATAGCAACAATGCTTCAGGGAATAATAAAAGCCTTCTAGAGATAGCCTCTAGGTTGATTATAGACCAGTGGTCAGGACATCTTAAGTAGCGATAATAGATTTATCTTGAGAGGTTGCATCACTAATAGTTTTTTGTCATGAATAGTTTGAAAAGGGTTGGTTCAGAACCTCTCATGAAAGCACAATGTAAGAAATAAGATGTGTGAAAAATTCCACAGGGAGTAATACTCAAACAATGGTGGCCAAAGTAGATTTAAATTCACAGCAACTCATTTGTTAATCTAGCTAGAATAGTAGAAGACAATAGAGAGGAAATCCATCAAAACAGAGCTTAGACTTTAAGAATTCTATATCTCTTGATTTAGAGGAAAACGAGAGAAATGAAAGTTTTATGAGATGCTAAGATGCACATAATGCCTTTTAAATACCTTATCACCATATCAATAAAAGAATTATTTATCAAAGACTTGACTGAAATGAATCACATATAATGGAAATATATCTAGTTGTTACATACATTCAATCTGAGGAGAATGTCAAACACATATGGAAATACTAAGAAAGAAAAACATACATAAAATAGTGGAGCTCGAATCATCACAACTATTCCATTAAATTGTCTGATAGAGTCGATACATAATTATTCATGCAATGCCTTTGTGAAATAAGAAAAGGATCCACTTAGGATTTTCTTTCCAAAAATTTTGAACATGTGTTAAGTGATGTTTCCCTCTATTTATTTGGAGAGGGGAGTTTTCAACAATGGTTTACAACAAATATATCAGCCCAACCACAACTGTTAGATCAACTAGGTACCTTGGCTTGAGATGGCTCTGTGGCCCAAAAATGGATACAAAATATTTAATTACTTCATTCAATTGCAACAAGGTACATAATACAAGATATGTCAACAATTAGACGAAAATTCTAGAAAATTATCTCTATGCCCATCCTTGGGATTGTCGTTGATCAGGTGAATTGTTGGTCATGATATTCCTCCTATGTTACTTGGTTAGTTCCCATCGCTTATGCCTTTAGTACTTGAATCATTCATTCTCCAAAGTTCAGAGTGGTTCGATTGTGAGTTTAATGTTATGGTATAGAAACATAGGTCATTTGAGAAGTACTTCATCTTCCATCTACATGGAGCTCCATGTTGAATCATTAATTCCTCCTAAACTTCCATACATTAATTTATTGTGTCTGTGTTGACCCTCATTTCTTGTCACAATGCGGATTTATAGGGTCAGCCCATGCTAATTTCTAAATGCTCTATATCCTTCTTAAATGTCTCAGTTGTTGACCCACCACGTCTTTAAATCCCTATATTCAATTATCAGGTAGTTATTATATCAGGATTTTATATTAAAAGTTCTTATAGAATGACGCATTTTGATCCACTTTAGCCCATTTTTCTTGGAGCCCCTTCCCCCTTTTTCTTCATATGACCATGTGATTAGTCCTCAGGCGCTATGACCTTTGGACGCATTTCTGGGAGACTCATTCCTTTGTTAAAGAAAATCCCGCATATCGGTGAAATCCTTGAACTTTACATTGGACAACCCTTTCAACATTGCGAGTGCCATTTGCGCCCACCCAGAGTATTGCAATCGGTACATTGGTGGTTTCCAAGCTATGCCATTGGTGTGACCTTCAAAAACTTGTGATCATTGATTGTAGGATTTCTTGTAACACTTGACCCTTGGTTTCGCACTCTTCCTTTGACAATGGGCTAGCCCCCATATCGGAGCCCCTCAATCAGAGGAGAGAGAAAGGGCCTACGAACCCCTGGTTTTTTTGCTGATTTCCTTTGTAAATCCGCTTTGGTTTCCCTCAACTATTTTACTTTTTTGGCCCTTTTTCCAGGAATATTCTTTATAATCTTCATTTTGCAAAATGTCAAGACCTACGATTGTCGATTTGTGGGACTTTCCCTTAAGGCCTTTTCTCCTTGTCTTTCGGTTTTCAAGGGAAACTCCAATTTGTTATAACTTCTAATTCCAGGGTCCATTTGAGGAGTGTTATGTTTCTTTGGAAATCTAATTCCAAGGTTTACCCATTAGAGGAGGTCCGATCAACTTTGATTGATTTTGTGACCCTAAAGATGGCTACAAACGTTTCTACCCAATTGCACATTTTTAATAGTTGTAGACAATTTTTGCGAAGGGTAACAATAATGGCTCCACATGGGGACATTGCCTTGCTGGAAAGGTGCTTAGAACCTACAGACCAATAGCCTTCACCATTGGGCATGGAGTAAAAAATTATAATGCACTTATACAACCAGAAAATCTCCATGGAACTTTATTTGCAGGGGGGCCTTTGTTCATCAAACTAAAACACAGAAAAGTAAATTCTAAGAAGTGGAAAATAAGTTCTTAGCTAATGAGATTATTTATATATAATTCCTACTTATGTATTGGGCATAAATTCACCTAAGTGAGTTCATCCCTCCAATGGAGACAAGTCAACATTTGGATGTTGGACCTAATTCCTTCATTCTCTAAGAATTCAACAACTAAAATAGGGATGTACCACAAGAAATATTTGGACAAAAATTTTGATATGTCCCCCCAACTTGGTATTTTATGCTCAACTCTTTTAATCTAGTCTCAAAACCTTCTAATGGGGTTTTGTTCATGATAATCAGTGGCTAACATGTGCATGCACCCCATAAGAGCTTTAGACCAAAGGTTTGACACATACCTTGGAATTGATGTATATTTTTGTAGGCCAAAGAAATATTCCATGTAGTAAGCTAATGGATCAAGGAAATGATGAGAAAAATCTATAGATGTATCCCTTTCTTGAGCATATTCGAGGGAGGAATCTTTCTGTAACAGCCATCGATAGTCATTTTGTCTCTTCGACTCTCTTCAACTTTGGGCTCCTCTTAAAGGATTTATTGTTGGTAGTCTTATCCCCACTCATTTGTAATTGGATCCCTTTAAAAATATGCAACCATCTCATCCTCCTGTGAATCATATGAGTAATAGATCGAAGAACCTTCATCAAATTTAATATCAACTTCTTGAACTCATTCTCCATTTGAAGGATGTGGGTCATATATGGGATCCTCTTTGTCAACCTCCTAGTGGGCCTCCTCTTTTTGTGCAACTTCCCATACCTAATACTGCTGTGGTTCTGCATCACTTGACTCTTCATTAGATTCATACACACCACAAGAAGGAGAATCATCAACTTTGGCTGAATAAGATCTTTGAGGGTTTGTTGGCAACTCGACGTTGTCTCTTTCTCTACTTTATTAATTACTAGGCAATGCTTCTCGACGTGAGTATATGTCTTCTTGTAACAAAGTCTCACACACATCTTAAAAAAGATCATTAAGCTTATTTTTTTTTTCAATATTATAATGTTCACAAAAATCTTCAAATAGAGCATCCCGTGGACAATATTTTCTACAATAATGATTGAATGCTAAGTGGAATATCTTTAAAGAAGATATGATGCCATGAGGTATTTTTTTGTACCAAACTTTATCATATCCCTCTAAATAATGCATGAACAACTTAATTTTCACATCTTCAAAAACAATACCACGTTGTTCCATACATTCATAAATATCTTTGAGGTGCTGGTCTGGTCTTCTATCTTTGTTTCCAATAAATCTAGGCAAATATGTCTCCCATTCTAGATATGAAGGGACTTGATTGGGATGACCAACAATAGAAGAAAAACCCAATGGGGCAATTTTTTTGGCCAATAATTCGATCCAAAAGCCCATTTTGAAAACCCCTCTAATTGAGTGAACTCAAGTTCAAATGTAGTGGAAGTTTTCTGCTCTTTAGCATTAGAGCAAGTATGAGGCTGCTTGAAAGAAAGGATGAACAGACAAAGATATAGACAGTGGAGTCGCTAAGTTTTTGAAAGATGTTGTTCCTTTTTCTAGCACTTGTAGCACAAGTGCTTCAAGAGATATACAAATCTGCCTAGAGAGAGCCTCTGGGTTGATTGTAGACCAGATCCTAGGACATCTTAAATAGAGGAGTGCTTTGGATATTATGAGTAGGGATTTCTTCTACACTCCAATTTTCACATAGTTGGAAAAAGAGAATAAAGGGGGCTTGGTTCAATGGTCTTTCATTACAGTAGACTCAAACACATAGAGGGTTATAAATGCACATGGGGTAGATCTAGTTCATCTCAAAGAAAAATGATTGATTCTGGTGTCTGACTCACAACAACAGGTAGCCTTAATATTGGCATTGTAGTAACACGAAGAGGAATAAAGAAAGGATGGGATTTGATGCATAGGGATGTAAACAAAAAAAAAAATCCTAAGCAATAATTTTCTGGCATAAGTATGGAATACTGAAGTGGGGGAATGGCAAAAACAATGGAGCACTAATCATGGATACATTTATCACCAAATAAAATTAAGCCAATATGTGCACATTACAGGTACATAAATAAATCTATAGCTAACACAGGTACACACACTACTTAGCAACAAATATACAACCATGAACAATGGTGAAACCTGCAACTGCATTACATTATTTCAAAGGAAAAAAAACATACATGAAGTGATAAAAAAAGGAGAGAACATATTTCACATTGCTCTAACAGGAATCAACATAATACTTTTCATTAATCCTTGAGTCCAAATCACCATAGCATTACATTTAACAAGATATCATTCAAGTCCCTCATGAATAGTTAAGTAGAACCAAAAGTGGAATCACAGAATTTGGACCTATCGGTGCATAATTCTGGAACCATTTCTAAGTGTTTATTTCACCTATTTAAAAGAATATGGGGAGATTTGAATTAACAGTTACAAAACATGCCAGCCAAGGGTAAACTATTCGGTTTGACTAGATATCTTAGAATGTGATAGATCTGCTACTCGCAATGATTCTAATCAAGATTTGATTCCTTCTTTAAAGTGCAAGACATACGGAATAAACATAAATTATAGAAATAATAGCAAAAGGAAAATTGGATGATGATGGAGGAAGTGTCCCTATGCCATTTGTGAGAATTCCCCTTATTAGGCCACATCTCTTCCATGATATGCATTTCATGTTGCTCGGTTGGTTCTTGTCTCTTTCTCCTTAACTGTCTAGGTTCACCACTCTCTGGAGTTGGTAGTGATCAACTATGTTGGCTTGTCACAAAGTAGAACCCAATATTGGTTTGGTAGTCCTATATTTTTTGGCTGTGAGGAGCTCCCTACTGAGAAATTAAGTCTTCCTAAGGCCGATACCTCCATTTATTGCATTAAGACATGCATGTGTATCAGTCTAATTCATTTTTGCTACCCATGTAGTCCTTGGTTTCTTTTCCTATGGGATTCCACAGGAATAGGTCATATTGATTTCCAACTATTCCATGCCTTAATTCAATACCATACCTACCAACTGATATGCCTTTAAAGCTCCATCCTTCATTATCGAAGAAATTCCATATCACAGAATTCACATTGGTGTAGTATTGAAATTTAATGATTTCCGACCTCTGATATGACAAGGCCCTTCTACTTAGCCCTTCCCACATTAACCATAGGACCGAGGGTTGTGACCTAGTGCTTAGCCTTAAGGCTCTAAGGCCTTTTGTTCCTTTTTGGCGCTATCATTCATTTGTAAACTTCTTTTTGCCCCTGGTTCTTTAAGTTCCTCTTGACTGTGGGCCAACCCTTATATCAAACCTCCTCTATTGGCGAATTCCAATTAGCGATTTATCTTTGGTGAACAACATTTCACTTCACCAATCAATGAACATCGATCACCTTTTCTACTTAACCCTTGGTCCTTCTGAGCTCCTCGTGATCGTAAGCCATACCCCATATTGAAGCCCCTTAAAAGAAGGTTTTCAATTGTTGATTTCATTTTGATGGACACACGCTACAACCTTCGATTGTCGATTTGCGAGATCGCCGATATGGCCTTCTGTTCCTATTGGGGGCTATCATTCCTTTGTAAACTTCTTTCTACCCCTGGTTCTTTAAGTTCCTCTTGACCATGGGCCAACCCTTATACCAGACCTCCTCTATTGGTGAATTCCAATTAGTGATTTATCTTTGTTGCACAACATTTCACTTCGCCAATCAATGAACATCGATCACATTTTCTACTTAACCCTTGGTCCTTTTGAGCTCCTCGTGACCGTAGGCCAGACCCCATATTGGAGCCCCTTAAAAGAAATTTTTCAATTGTTGATTTCATTTTGATGGACACACGCTACAACCTTCAATTGTCGATTTGTGGGATCGTCGATATGCCAGGACCCGATATTTTACCCTTAGGTATTTTCTCTTTGTCTTTCGGTTTTACAAGGGTAACTTCAATTTAGCTTTGTGAGATTTTGCATATTGGGAGATGAATGCATTATTTTCTCCCCTTTTGCACCCTTTTGACAACTAAAAACAAATTTTGTAGACGGTGACAACACCCTAGATACTCTTTCAGAAATATTGTAGCTTTCCATGGCATAAAGGTCCGATGTTAGGTTTGAACCTGAGTGATATTGATATTATTTTATTATTTTTAACTTGGGAGAAAGATGAATCTAAGGTCTCCTATATAGATGGATTCTTTCTCTGGTCAGCTTGGAATAAGAAGTCCTCTAGTAGAGTTGTTGGTGAAGTATATTGTTATATTAAAAGAAATATTTCTTCTCACATTCAGCTTCATAAGTTTGACCCTATCAACAACTACATTTGGATCAAAATTTATGATTCTAATACCAATAAGGTTTCTCTCACAATTTGTTATTTTTCTCTTGTAAAGTCTACCTCTTGTAAAAAAAAAAACCTAGATAAAAATTTCTGCTACAATACCTTAGAATAAGATATTCATAGTCTAAGGAATGAAGGTAATATCTCCTGTTAGGGGACTTAAATGCTAGAACTACTACTAATAAAGATACTATATTAAATAATAAATCCCACCCTAATCTCCTATCGCTAGATGAAGACTTTGAATTAACTAGTTGATTTAAAAGAAATTATGAAGACATAATTGAGAATTTATTTCGTACCGATATAATCAAGTTTTGTAGTTCGAAATACCTAATAATTTGTAATGAAATTAATAAGTGACCAACATCTATCTAGATGAATTGTATTCATGGACTTGGTAGTAGTGTTACAAATTATGTGATTTATGATACCCATGTCCTGAACCATATTGTAAATTTTCACCTCATAACTGACCACGAGCTTAATTTTGACCACAAACCCCTAACCTTAACTCTAAATATTGATATGAACATACCCACATGCAAGAGAATTGTGAGCGTCAAGGCCACATTCATTTTGACAATAGTAAAATGGATCTCTTCTTAAAGTATTTAAAAGGGGATTTAGCTTTCTCAATGTATAATGATAAAATTAACCAAATCTACCACAATTTGACTAAAACCATTTTCACTACCATTAAGAAGTTCTCTACAAAGGTGTATTATACAAAGAATAATAGAACTTCCAACCCTTGGTATGATAGTGACTGTAAAATTAGAGATGCTCCTAATGAAATTATAAATCTTGGAAAATTAAATATGTACAAAGTTCTTATCAAATGGAAGATCCTATATGAATAGAAGGAAATAACATATTCTTCACCTTTTTTATGTTGAGCCTAGAAACATTTTGGAGGAAAATTCTTGTTATTAAAATGAAACAAAATAATTCAATCCCATTAAATAACTGGGATATCTATCTTAAGAATATTTACGATTCCCCCCCTTACACCATGGGAACCCCCTTGAACACTCCTATAGAGGAGGATTTCTTTTCTTTGGAAGACTTGGAGTTTAGGATTCCTAGGATCACTAATGGGAAAGATAGGATATTGAAGACTACCAAGAAAAAAATTTCAAATGGGTAGGTCTATCCTCATCGATCATATACACAAATTCCTAATTTTTCTAGTGAAAAAAGGATTCCTATACCTTGGACGCAAAGCCTTATTGTGCTTATCTTTAATAGTGGGGATTAAAATACTCCCACTAACTACATGACTATTATGATTAGCTACATTTTATCTAAATTGTATGAGCTCATTTTGGAAAAGAATATTAGCCATTGGCTTGAAAGCCATGATAAAAGGGCTAAAGGGAAACCTATATTTGGGAGACATCACTCTACTTTATACCATCTTGTTCCTCTTGTGATCATTACAAAGGAATGTCACGATAATTAAACTGATATATTTTATTATTTTGTTGACTGTAGAAAATATTCTGACACGGTTCTCTCGGATAAGCTATAGAAGAGGCTAGAAGAGATAATGATTCCTCTTGAGTTGATGGTTTCTATGACTAGGCTATACAAGAATGTTATTTCCAATATTAGGACCATCAAAGGGTGCTTAGAATAAATTAAATACAGTATCATAGTTAAGAAATGGTTTCCCCTATCCCCTACCCTTTTTGGCATTTACATTGACAAGTTAGAACAATGTTTGGAAGTTGTAGGATGTGATGGCCCTAGGATAATTGATATGGTCATTAATATTCTCCTTTATAATGACAATATCATTCTTCTAGCTATAAAGCATCATGATCTCGATAAGTAGCTTAGAATCCTCAAAGATTACTACCCTAAGATGGGTATGATTGTTAATGTTGACAAAACTAAAGTCATGGTAATTAAGTCCAAAAGGATAAAATACGATAATTTCATTTATGATAATAACTCCTTGGAGAAATTTTCTTCATACAAATATCCAAGAATTGACATTCATCATTAGCTCAACTAGAATTATAGCATTGAAAAACAGATGATTGGTGGATGGAAAGCTAATTATGGGCTTGAAAACAATTGCAAGGCAACAAATATTTGGGTATGGATTCAAAAATTTCCTCTTTAAGACTCTCGCCACCCTTGTTATTTTATATGGATGTGAGGATTAGGGGTTCATTATATCTAGAGAATTGTGGAGGAAGATTTAGTTGGTCCAAAATAAATTTATAACAAACAACCTCAAGATTAAAGGAAATACTCCCTACCCTATCCACTTGATTGAAGCTAGCCTTTAACCCATTGAAAGTATGGTTGTTATTAGGAATCTTATGTATGAGAAGAAGGTATAAAACATGGAAGCCAAGATATTCCCCAAATTTTCTTCTAACTCTAGCCAAAACCCCACCTCTAGCTCAAGAAAGGATGGCATAAGGATGCTTTATATTGGCTATACCATTGAGGGGTAAAGGAAGAGATCATCTTGGAGAATAAGGATAATAATAAAAGTATTGTTACTTCCAAATTTAAGGATAAGTTGTGGGATGATATGGAGTTAGAGGGAAAAAATAAGCTAAGGTATTTTAAGGAGGTGATCAACTCCGATCTTGATAACCATAACTATATTTTCATTTTGACCAGTGATAAGAAGAAAATGAATATTTTCAAGATAAGGATTAATTCTCATGAGTTCTAAAGTGAAACTAAGCATTAGTAAATGCCAAAACACCTTGGGAAGAAATAATTTGTCACCTTTGCGATACTAAGAGGGTTGAATATCAAAAACACTTTCTCTTGGATTACTAAGCTCTTTCTCACATCCATTCCAATTTTAAAAACTTCACCACTGCAAACCTTATTGACTTGTTAAGCTAACAAAACTATGGCGATCTCAGAACTCTTCCCTCAATTCATTTTTATCATAAAAATAAAATATTAAAGAATCTCAACTAATCTCTTACTTTCTTAAAGTCCAATAGATCATATTGTTCTTAGTGGACATTAATAATCATCGTTATGATCAATAATATTATTTTTACATGTCATCTGTCAACTCCATATTAACTAGTGAAAGAATTACATATCTCCCTCATATTAAAATAATTCAATAATTTTACTTTATCTTTGTATATAAAGCTATGTAAAATTAAGGTAAAAATTGAAATATTTTATTTATGGTTGAATATCTCTCTCTCTCTCTCTCTCTCTCTCTCTCTCTCTCTCTCTCTCTATCTATATTATATATATATATATATATATAAAATATTATATATATTATATTATTCACTTTAAATTTGTTAATGGATGTTTAATTTTTTTATTTTTAAATGTAACATTATGTGACACCATATCCCTCATATTGGGATGTAGAGCGCCTCTAGGCGTAACTAGCTTAGATTCATCTTAACTCTGGATCTACCAAGCACTAAGAGGATTCAAATATTTCAAGATGAAAACAAGTTTTTGGGTGAAAAAACTTAAAGGAAAGGTTTGCATCTCAAAATATTTGGTTCCTTTATGCTCTTAGTAGATCTAGAGTTAAGATGCATCTATAATGGTTTTGAGAATCACACTAAGAAAATGCTTTAACTATAAGGATTTTTTTATTTTCACTTGTTTTGTATAATATATGTATTTTATATTGAAATATTTTATTTATGATTCCCATTCTCATATTCACATCTCTCTCTCTCTCTCTCCTCTCTCTCTCTCTCTCTCTCTCGCTATATATATATATCTATACTTATATCTATATATATATATATATATATATATATATATTATATATATATATATAATATATATATATATAATGTTGCGTGTCACATATTTTGAATTAGAAAGAACCAATTAATGGAATATGTGTTTTCTTTATCTCCCACTCTCCCTAGTTGATGTTAAAACCTTTTATTCAATATGCATATTGAAATATTTGATTTGTAACTCACATTGAACTTTTTTTTATTAATACCTTTTCAATGTTATATATTAACTCCATATAAAGAATGTAATAAACTATCCTAGATCCATCTTAACTCCAGATCTATCAAGCATTGAGAGGGATCAAATCTCTCAAAGTACAAAGAAATTTATGCATCTATGGTTTGGAATGGATTTGGATTTTTGGATTGTAATAGTGTTATTAAGTAATGAGAATGTGGTTGCATCTCTATGTGGAAATGTCACTTATAGTTGTGATGAAATTAATACCCTCCTCCCACATTATGCAAGCTAACTGGTCCACTGGGGTAAAGATGTGACGAAGAGTTACTCTTATATGATTTGATAACCCAAGTACAGTTAAGGAAGTGGAATCGAAAAAACAAAACAAAATTGACCTTCCTTGGGAGCTACAGAACCTTCAGGAGCCAACCAACCCTTCCATGTGTCCAACCCCTCAGAGAAGTTGATGTTTTACTGAAATAAACCTCCATCCACCCCCATCACAAGCCTTCCATGTGACCGAAACCCTTCATTCGCTCCTAAATAAAGGCCTCCATGCAATTGTGGCCTTTTTTAAGTAGTCCTATTCTAGCGAGCCTAGATTTTGAGCCACATTTTCTAGAGCCAAGGCTCAGGCCTCTGCCCAAAACTTCATGAAACTTCCAGAAATGATAAACAACATGATGACAATGCCTCTAAGGAAAAACTTGAATAAGGAACTGACCTAAAAAGGCCTATCCATTTCATACATTCCATCAAACACATCTTGAACATGTAATCTACAGGTCATATAAACACATCTTAGTATAGGGACTTCATACTTATCTGAGAATCATCAAGAAGGTTTGATGCCTCTCACAATAGTTGTATTATCATATATTATTTCATACATTCAATAAAATTTCATTTATGAAAATAAATAAGATGAGATCCATAACTCAAGTATGTCATAAACCATGCTTATAACAATCATATAACCAACAAAATAACGTTGATAGAGAAACGATTATAACCACATCATAACAAACACATGTACACATAATACACGAGGAAAATATGTCTTATCAACGTATGCTAAATGAAACCAAGATAGGGACTTCCATGTACCACCTGAACATAGATTGGCTGAACCAAATCTTTCTTTCAACCAATGACCCCGTGCCATATTGCAAGCATGAATGTGGGACTCACAACAAACCCAATTAAGGCTTTCTCAGGGTTTATTATGTATCCCACCAAGGAATTTCTAGGCCCAAACAATAAAAATACAATACAACCTTTATTGTAATCCCACCATCTGTGGTCAAGGGATCACTAGGCCCTAAACAAGCATCGATGCCTCTGGATTTCTCCACCTAAACCATGAGGAATTTGTTAGTTTCCATACTCTACGCTTTACCATGTATCCCACCATTACTAGTCAAGGGATTCCTAGGCCCAATGAGGGTATACACCTCTAGGCTTTACCGTGTATCCTAACATTACCGATCAAGGGATCCCTAGGCCCAAAGAGGGTATTCACTACTAGGATTTTTCGTGTATCATGCCATTACCAATCAAGGGATTCCTAGGACTTGAATTTTCCCTTAGGCCACCCCACTTAGTTTCGAAACCATTTGGAAATCTAGCTCAACCAAGTAAAAGAAGCCCATCACACCATGGCTATATGGAACTGGAAAGATAAGGCTAAAAACCATTTTCACACTTATAAAAACCCATGCCAATGATAGGAAGAGAACCAAAAACACACATGCATGTACCATGTATGCTAAAACTAGCAACAAAATCATACATGTAACTTGATAGCTATAAGTAATCCCACTATAGTTGCTTCATCCCACTCTTCCTTGCTTGATCTTTTCTCCCATTTTCTTTGTTGTCCTTCCTTTGCCTTCCTTCCTCCAATGCTATAGCTCTCCAAGAATACTCTAAGTGTCAAGGAGTATGAGACATAGAGAATATAGAGAGAGCTCCAAAATTGAGCTGACAAAAGGTTGTGAATTGATCCTCACAAGCCTTTTTATTAATGAGGCCTCTATTTTCTTCAATTTACATTATTTTTCCTTCATTTTCCTCCTAACATGAAATTTGTGACATTTAACCTTCCTTTTCCCCCATTTTTCCATTATTTTCAAAAATAAAAGTCTAATTAATGCCACTTTCCTTTCTAAAGCCTTTTCCATTTCCTTTTCTAACTTCCCTAGCCATAATAAACCAAATTAATACCCACACTAGGATGTTTTCCCCAACATTCAGCTTGGAATAAGTGTCCCATGACCTTGGTTATTTTTCCTTTATTATTTTTTTTACATGGATTTTAACATGAGGATATTATAGACACCTCCCCCTTAGGGGAACACCATCCTCGGTTTTTAATGATACCTAGAACTAGAAAGACCACTGTAAAGAAAAACATACTTCCCATGGAGCTTTATAACTTAGCTAAATGCATTATTTACAATGATCAACCTACTAAAAATCAAACCAACATGACTAACATAACAACATGACAATCATATTGCCTATTGGAGCTTTATAACATAGCTAGTGGAGGTATTTACATCCATATACATATATACATATAGCAAAAGACCATGCCAAAACATATGTTAAAAGGCATATGCTCAACCAGCGAATAAAGAAGGATACATAGCCCGTCTCTAATAATTCATCTTCCATGTAGCTTCATCAGGGCCAAAGTGCTTCCACTACACTTTAACCTGCTTGATTTCTCTATTCCAGAGCATGAATATATTTCTTTGCAAAATACACTGAGGTTTCAGCACAAGGGGGTGCGACAATGATTTTTATGAGCCCCCCCTTGGTGGGGGTTCGGGGTAGAGCTCGCGAAGGTAAAAATAGATGTGATATTTCCTTGTAAAATGTTGTAATTTCGTAGGCAATCTAAGTCATTTATTAGGCAGATGATCTGATGGTAAAAGTTATTTTTAATTTATGAATTTTTTTACATATAAGGCAACCCCTCACTATATATGAGGGAATTTTACTGCGGATGTGTATATGTGTATTCTGAGTGAGAAAGAGAGAGCAGATTGTGTGAGAGCGAAGAGGAATTACAACAGATATGTTGTAGGTTGTATCTCTTCATTTTGCTAGATGATATAAAAGGAAGGACTGGATGTTTCTCCGTGGACATAGCTCAAATTGGGTGGACCACGTATATCTGTGTCTCTCTTGTTTTATGCATTTTCTGTGTTTGTGTTTCTACAATATTTTATGTGTTTCATTGCTATGTGATATATAATTTTTTAACATCTTCATCATTCTTATAATATATCAATATATCATCAATGAACACAGTAACAAACTTGTCTAGATAAGGACACAACACACTATTCATTAAGCACGTAAAAGTAGTTGGAGCATTAGTCAAACCAAATGGAACTACAAAAAACTCATAATGCCTATACCTAGTCTAGAAAGCAGTCTTGTAGATGTCCTCTTCTTAAATGTGTACATGATGGTAACTTTATCTCAAATCACTCTTTGAGAACATTGTTTCTCCCTTCAACGGGTCAAACAAATCATTAATCCTCAACAAAAAATACATGTTCTTGATGGTTACCTTGTTCAACAACCTATAGTCAACGCACAACGTGTGAGTACCATCCTTATTCTTGATGAGAAATACAGGGGCACCCCAAAGTGATACACTTTTCCTTATGTATCCCTTGACAAGAATTTATTTCAACTATAATTTCAATTATACCAACTCTAGCGTGCTCATATTGTATGGTGCCTTTGATGTCAATGTTGCCCCTGGTACCAAATAAATGAAAAAATCCACTTATCTATCAAGCAAAAACTCTGAAATCTCTACAGGAAATATATCCTGAAACTGTTGTAAAAATGGGTACCTTCTCAATACCTCTACATCCTCGTCCTTACCTTTCTTACTAGAAATATGGACTGCAAATAACACACACCCTTTCCTACAACTGCACTTTGCCTACATAGTTGTAACCATTCTAATTGACGTTGCCTTCTTCTTACCCTATATGATCCTATGTTCTCCATTGTCATCCAAGCACTCAATAGCCTTGTCGTAACAATCCACCTTGGTCCTATGAAGATACAACCAGTCCATACCCAAAGGCATACTATATGAACCCAACAGAAGCATATTCAAATGTGCTGATGTGGGCATACCAATGAACTCAAATGCACAAGCTCTTACCTAATGATGAACTCTTTTCTTTGTGCCCGTATCCAACTACACTAACCAATATTACGCGTGCACCTCTTTATTCAAGGAAAACTTACCCACTAGCTTAGGATGAACATAACTATAATTAGATCGAGGGTCGATCAAAATAGAAACAACTTGATTAGAAAGCTTGTCATCCATACCGATAATAGATGCTTCGTGATCCACTTTCCTGTTATCCAATGTTGCATAGATCTATGGAATGCTCTGCCCAACATCCCCAACTATTTATGTTCACTTTGCACTGTAAATATGAGGCCTACCATCCTAATACTGCAAGAAATCTCTCTTGAGATGCTCCTTGCCACATATCCAACACAACAAATATCCCATACCATCACCTTTACTTTTCTGCCCTCTAGGTTGTGACCCATGTCGCCGTCCATCTACACTAAACTTATTATAAGGAACAAATTTCTCTTTCTCACCTGCATCCCAGGGTCTTGTCCTTTTCTCTTGCCATATACATTTAGCCTTGTCTTTCCCTTTCCAACCTTGTTGAGACTTTGTCTTGTTCTTTTATTGCTCATACCAATTCTTCATCTTACCAATGAATTCTTCAAGTGACTGAGGCTCAACGTATTAAATCCAATCTATAAATGTTAATGGTAATCCATTTACAAATCTATGAAATTTTGCATTCTCATCGTTAATATATGTTCCATACTTCAAAAACTCCAAGAAATTGGTTATATACTCATCATCTACCATCGATCCCATATTTAGTTCATAGAACACCTTAGCTTTACTATCGTAGTACCTCTCTCACAAATATTTTTTCCTGAAAATTCTCTTGAATTCATGCCAACTCAACTCTTTTGTCCCAATGTCTCTAGACTACTTCAAATCTTCCCACTATATGTCTGCTTTCCCTTTGAGGCTAAAGATAACTATTTTGGCCATCATATTCTCTATATAATCATGTAGTTCAACGAACTTCTTCATCCAAAGTAACCATGCCTCTACATCTTCTCGTTTCTTCAAATCTCCATCAAAGGTACATGGCTTGGCTATTTTGAGCTCATCTCACAAATATCCATTGTCATTCCTCATGTAAGGATGATAATGATGATGACCATGATACCTGTCAAAACCAAAACTAGAATAGAACTTATGGAAATAACTGCTCCTATCAGGTGTGTCCAAGAACCTCCCATCTCTGATAATGTCATCCATATCCGACCAGCTCCCACCATGAGACCTACTTCCATATGCCCCATTAGTCATATCCTCCTACCCATGACCGATCCTAAGCAACCTCTATCTCTATAACTCTGACAAACACTAAAGGATGAGTACATTAACCTCTCCTTGCTTCTCGTGTGATTGAAAGATTTTGCCATTCTCTTCTTTGCAATTTCTTATTTCTACAGAACTTCTCAGTGTCTCTGCTATATTAGGAGAGTTCCCATAAACATGATTCTCATGAAATCTGTAGGGAGAATATCTTGAAATGTAGTCTACCATCTTGCTAGTCATCTTTGATCTTCTTCCTACAAGTATATTATGTTAGTTAAACTGAAATTTAAACATAATCAACATACCTCAAAATAGTTCATGGTAGGATATGTGGTCTGAAACATCAACCATATTAGCACCATGCATGTGTAAACATAGTCATATCAATATATACACACATCATTTCAACCATTATCTAGTTAACATGCATGAACATACCATAACCATGAAAATTCATTCATAATGACATATAGACACTAACATGCATAAAAAATGCATAACTAACATGCACTTATGATGACCACATCTAACAACGATCACCAACATCCTCTTAATGGTGATACAATTGTAACAATGACCACCACTAGGCATACACAACAAGTACATAAACCACAAGGATAAAGAGCACATATGCAACTGCATTTCTGCATGACAAACATATTTTTCCCATCCAGTTCAAGGGGAGAACCATGCTCTAATACCACTTAGTAACACCCTCCTCCCACATTTACACAATCTAATCGTTCCACGAGAGTAAACTTCTAATGACGAGTTACTATGATATGATTCAAATCCCCAAGTACAATTAAGGAAGTGGAATCTATTATCACTCTATAATTTCCAAGGTTGTGAAAGAAAACACAAAGGTAACCACAAACCACTTTGGAAGTTGTGATCTAGCCCTACCAGCTTCAGAGAGGGCTCTCTCTCTGAGATTTAAATTTGTTGTATTTTTATATTTGGCTAGTTGTGAAAGCTCAAGGTTTGGTTAATAAATTGGTTTGGTTGGGATAAGAAGGGAAGATCCATTGGGCAATGGAGTCTACAAACTTAACAAGGATCTATCACAAATTTTCAAAGTAGTTTCACAAGGAAAGGTAGATGAACTAACTGGATCCTTTAGATTTAAATGAAATGTAATAGAAGAAAAGATATAGGTTTAGTTGAAGCCAAAGAGAAATTAAGAATTCTTTAACTTGATATCAAAAGAAAACACTTAAATTATCCATAGCTAGAATCAGAGTGTATCTTTCAACAAAATCTGTTCATCAAATTTCTTTAAAATAATATAGTTTTAAGAACACATAAGTATAGAAAGAAAGAAATAAACACATAGATAGTGAGAGAAGTACTTCACCAAATAGTCCAAAACATGAATCCTATGAAGAATGCCCTTTTTATTACTGATCAGCCCACTGAGGCTTGAAAAATATACAATAGCTTTCTTTTGTACAAAAACCAACCCTTCATACTTCAAAAACAGAAGTATCTATACAAATTATAAACTAAAATATCTTGAAAAAATATCAAGATTTATTACAAATATCTATACAAATACCTTGAAATAGAATTCAAGACTTTATTACAAAAAGTATAAAAATAGACCAAACAGTTTAAAAAATATCAGTCAACTCAGTACTGGTGTTGTTTCTGGCCTTTGAATGAGAAATATTGTTTTTCCTACTGGAAAATGTGCTATGTTGTCCCACTTTTCATTGCATTCCATTTTGACCACTGTTTTGGTGAATGTGCAATGATGTCCTTTGTTATTTTACTGCTTTCTGTTTAAAACGTGTTGGAAAGGTCCTCGTTGTCTT
>APFE030370154.1:0-11806 GCA_000404065.3 Pinus taeda
CACTTCTCACGCTCGAGGATGATTCCTAGCGGAAAATCTTGAAAAGGATTAAATTGAAGGCATTAATGGCCGACGGAACCATTTGAGAACGAACTGAGAACAAATGAAGCCATGGGTGGAGGCATGGGGTTTCCTTGCGAGATCAACCTTCTTTTTAAAGGAGGGATCTGCATATATTTCTTGTGCACTACAGACTAATGAAGCAATGGGTGGAGGTTTGGTGTTGGAGGAATCTGCATACATTTCTTGTGCACTGAGTAGTAATGAAGCAATAGGTGGAGTTTTGGTTTTTTTATGGCCCTAAATATAGTCCAAAGATGTTATCCTCTTAAGGTGCAAATGATACCCAAATACACAATATGCTAAGAAAATAGACCTATAACACAGAATATGCTAAGAAAAAATATACCAAGAACAAATAATTCAGAGAGTAATGTTCACTTGGCTCTTCTAGTAGCAACCTCCGAGCAACGTCCAATAGTCTTCCAGTAGCAACCTCGCAGCAACCTGCAATAGAGCAGAGTTGGCTAGATTACAAAAATAAGACACGATGCTCCTAGCATTAAGTTTCTATAATTTATATATATTACTCCTACTTGTAATACCACGGGCCAATACACTGTATTACTAATACCATCTATCTAATACTACTTCCCATTTGCAACTAACTAGGGTTACTTTATTAATTGCGAATTAACCACTTACAATTATTAATATGGGGTTTATTGACTCTTGACTATGAGGTGGTCGAGGGTTAGGGTGTGACCCTAACAAGAGATCAACCTTTTTTTCTATATATATATATATATATATATTATATATATATATAATTACCTTGAAAATGGATCACTAAATCACTCTATATAAAAAAATAAAAATAAAAATGTTAAATAATGGATCACTAAATATAAAAAAATGTTTTATTTATTTACCATACCTCTAGTTTATTTATATTTTTATTAATTTACCATACTTCTTTTATAAATATGGTATTTGCCACATATGATTTATATTTTTATTAATTTAGCATAACTCTTTTATAAATATGGTATTTGGCACATAGGATACACTTGAATAAAACATTTTTTTCAGATTTCTTAAATAGAAAGAGCTTTATGGACTAAATATAAAAAGAGATTTTATTTATTTACCATACCTCTAGTTTATTTATATCTTTATTTATTTACCATAGTAACTATAAAAATAGATTTTATTTATTTCCCATACTTCCACTTTATTTATATTTTTATTTATTTACACCCTTGCTTGTCCTAAATATGATGTGACTTAAAGAGTAAATATAAAAAAATGTTTTATTTATTTAGGACACCCCTTGTTTAGTTATATTTTTATTAATTTACCATAACTCTTTTATAAATATGGTATTTGGGCGGTTATGGACTAAATATAAAAAGAGGTTTTATTATTTACCATACCTCTAGTTTATTTATATTTTTATTTATTTACCATACCTTTTGAGTAAGTATATAAATAGGTTTTATTTATTTACCATACTTCCTCTTTATTTATATTTTTATTTACTGGGACCAAATACAACCTCTCAAACCACCTACCAAGCCATAAAATGGGCGATTGCAAACGAATTTAACATTGCAAAGGAGAAAATGGGCGACTTCAATGGAATATAACTTCCCAAGCTAGGGGAATCAGGTCAAATGGGACTTTTCATAGCTTATTCGCCCCTTTTTCTACGCTAAAATGAAAAAAATAATTATTTTTTAAATAAAAGTTGGGCTAAAAATATTAGATGGACATTTTATAAAAAGTTTGCCCCTCTCAAATGAAAACCCCTTAAATTTTTCCCTTGGGCTAAAATTTGCCCCTAAAATTTACCATGTCCTCCGCTTTTGTCCATACAGTACTTCAAACATACTCATTTGTAGTGATGTGTGGTAACCATTGTTATAAGAAAATTCTACCAAATGTATGTGGTTCTCCCATTTGGATGGCTATTTCATTACGTAGTCTGCACATATCTTCCACTACCTCGGTTTGCCCATGGGTTTGGGAGTGGTAAGAAGTGCTAAAATGTAGTTGGGTGCCTAAACCTTCAAAAAAGGCTTTTGAGAAAGCTCATGTGAATTTTACATCATGATAAAAAAATATGACCTTTGGTAATCCATGTAATTTAAAAATGGTTTGAGTGAATATATTAGCAATTTGTACAACCTTATAGGTATTGTAGTGGTATGAAGTGAGGAGACTTGCTCAACTTATCCACAACCACCATTATTGAATCATTCTTCTTTTTTGACTTAGGTAGTCCCTTAATAAAATCGATGGAAATGGTTTCCCACTTCCATTCGAAAATAGGCAAAGGGTGTAACAACCGGGCTCTATGACTATACTCTACTTTTACTTGCAGCTAAGTATTGGATCACTTCTTTCTTCATACGAGGCCATAAATATTCATTTCTAAGTGTGGTAATTAGTTTATGATATCCACGATGGTCCGCATACAAATTTTTATGATGTTCATCTAGAATTAAGTCTTTAACATTTTTTTGGTTAGGTACATATATTCTCTGCTTATAAATCAGCATGCCTTCATGATTTATTTTATATCCCACTTGCTATTCATTGCCATTTAAAAAAAATTCTTGTTGGCATAAAAATTTATACTATGGATGAGACGTGCCTGCCTCCTTAATCAGCTCATTAAAGTGAGTTCGTGCTTCTTTGAATGAGACTTCATATACAATGTACTTTCTGACTTAATGTGTTTGCGACCCGGTTTGCTTTGCCTTTCAAGTGTTTTATTTCAAAATGAAATCCACTTAGAAAATCGACCCAATGAGCTTGCCTAGCATTCAAAGTGGGTTGTATAAAATAGTTAGTTAAACTATGATGATTAGTCATTAGAAGAAATTTCTTACCCATCAAATAATGTTGCCACATTTTTAATAAATGTATGACTAGTGTTAGTTCTAAGTCACAGGCTTAATATTTTTTCTCGTGCTCCTTAAGTTTCCTAGATTCATAAGCAATTACTTCGCCTTCTTACATTAGTATGCCACACACACCTTCCTTGTTGGCATCTGTAGAAACCACAGTCTTTATTTTGGTTTGAAACGCTCAAAATAGGCATGGTGGTAAGTAAATGCTTACGCTGATCAAAAATATTTTGACATTCCATGGTCTACTTGAAAGTCTTTCCCTTTTTTTTCAGAGAGGTGATGGGGTATGCTACCGTGGAAAATCCTTCGATAAATCGCCTATAGTATCGAGCTAGACCCATGAATGACCTTATGTTCACCACATCTTTTAGTACTAGCCAATCCATTATTCTTTTTATCTTTTTGGGGTCTACAAAAATTCCATCCTTCATAATGACATGTCCTAAATATTGGATTTGTTCCTCAAATAAGTCACATTTGTTGTATTTTGCATAAAAGTGATGCTCTCTTAAAGTTGTTGATTTGGGGTAGCGTCAAATGTGATATAGCCATGAAATTTGGTGGAGAGGTTGGGGCACATGAGATCTCCAACACCCAGAAAGGGTTTATATTCTAAATAGATCATAAGATATTCAAATCATTAATCTTTTTAATGGAGTCCCTAAGTCTAAACTTAGGGAAAAGAAAATATTAATGTGTATTAATATGAATGTATTAGAGTGGTCCAAAAGACATGGATCAAGTCTTGGCCATTGAGATGTCAACAAGAAAAGTATAAGAGGAGGTTTGAGGGTCACTTGGAGAAGACACCAAAGTGATGAGTCATTCTATTCTCTAGAGCGAGGTTTGCTAAGAGAGATAGAATCAGTGATTAGGAGAGAAACTGAGGGGCATTGAGTATAGAGACACAGAGAGGCATAGATATTGTGAGGATAGCAGCAAAGAAGCGAGAGAGAGAGACACACAGCACCAGAGGGGCTAGTGTAGCTGATGCAGAGGCTAAGAGAGTTGATGCAGAGCCTCCTTGGGCTATCACACGCCAAGATAGGCTGACATAGTGCTAAGACTAGGCTAGGAGAGACTCACATAGTCTATATTGGGCATACTCTAGGGTTTCTGGGGCAAATTGGTGCTAAATAGCTGCCAAAAGGATTATCGAGGGTTTCAACGAGTAGATTTTTCAAAAACAGAGAGTATTACTGCTAAATAAATTCTCTGTTGGGTGGGCTAGTTTCAACACCGAGATTGTACTCTGATATTGCTTAATAAGAAAAACCCTTAGATAGTTGCATCGATTTTCTCGCATCGGGTATTTTTGGGGACAGTAGTCCAAAAATAATGGTGTCATATGGTGTGTTTGTTCTTATTTCTTTTAGTTTTTGATCTATAATATGTTGAGCATGCACTAGTGTTTATTTTTAGTATTTACATTGTAAATAACTTGTTAAGGAAAAGTAACAAGTAGGTAGGAATAAATCAGAAAAAGTGCATGGAGGGTTTCTAATTGAGTAAAATTAGAAATTTCAACAAAAGTTTGCAGAACTATATGGAGATGTTCTTTGAGCTCTTCTACATTCTGAGAGTAAATTAATATGTCATCGATAAAAATAAACACAAATTTATCCAAATACTGATGGAATATATTGTTCATGAGACACATGAAAATTGTGGGGGCATTAGTTAGCCCAAAGGGAAACACAACGAACTCATAATGTCCATAGAGAGTTCTAAAATCTATTTTAGCTATGTCATCCTCCTTAACTCTGATCTGGTAGTAACCGGAACGAAGGTCGATCTTTAAAAACATGGTTTCACCCAGCACCTTATCAAATAGCTCGTCTATACGAGGTAAGGGGTACTTATTTTTTATGGTTAGTTTTTTTAATTGCTAGTAATGCATGCACATTCGTAGGGTTCCATCGTTCTTCTTAACGAAGAGTACCGTGGCTCCCCAAGGTGATTGAATTGGGTAGATGTACTTTTTATCAAGCAGTTCTTGTATCTGGATCTTTAGCTTTGTCAACTCTGGTATGCTCATGCGATTTGGGGCTCGTGATATCGGGGCAGCTCCCACAATTAATTCGATGGTTAAATCTATGTCTCTTTTGGAGGAAGTCCCCAAATTTCTTCTGGAAACACATGTGGAAAATTATGTATTACATGTATATTTTCTATAGAAACACATTTTCTCTTTGAATTGGCATATCCTACCAATACTGGATATATTTTAAATCCCTTTCAGATGCACTTTTCTAATTGAGAGTTGTTTACCGTTCTTAATTTTAAAGGTCTAATTATGCCTTGAATTTCCTGCCTCTTTCCCTCTTCATCCATATAGCTAATGGTTTTGGTTTTACAGTTAACGAGGGACTAATGCATTTCCAACGAGTCCATACCTGTAAGGATATCATAAGATCCTAAGGGCAATACATTCAGGTATGCCACAAGAGAGTGACCAATTAATTGTAAGGGGAAACTGTTGACCTTGGCCAACACCCTTCCTTTTTTCCTTGTAGCTAGCTATACTAACCAAGGACTCTTAAACTTAACAACTTGCAAACAAAATTGTTCCACTAACTTAGGGCTAATATAACTCAAAATAACTCTTGGATCAATAAAAATAGATAGATTTTGATCTCATATTTTACCATCAAATTCTATCATGTTTGGCTGGTATTCCGCTTGATGGTCTTCGAGGGCAGCATTAATTTTTGGAATGTTTCTTTCTACTTCTCCCACAGGTGATGCTTTCTCAATTTGTGCAACGTGATGAGTTCTATTGTGATGGGGACAATTTTTAACATAAAATGGTCCTCCACATCCCCAACACTATACTCGAGGTCTAGATGTTATATCCACTTCAGTTCTTTCTCACTCCTCAGTAGTCTTAGACTCATTTGGAAATTTAAATATGGGTTGATTTCTATTCATGTTTCTGTTTGCTTTTCCTTTATGGCGTCCCTTGCTAATCACAACTTTATTTCCCTTGTTGTTGGAATTTAATTCCCCTTTTATCAACCTATCTTTTCCCCACATCTCCCTTTTGTCTGTATTGCTGATAGCAAATCCAAGATTTTCATATAACTTTATCCATGGTTTTTGGGTTATTTAACTAGTGATGCTCTTTCATGAACAATGATAGGTTGCTGATAAATCATTGTGTTTTCTCCTTCTCCTCTCGTATGTGAGGAACATATCGAAGAAATGATGTAAATTTTTCTATGAATTCATCCATAGTCATCTGTTCCAATTGAAGATCATGGAATTCCTTTTCTTTTCCATCATAAAATATTTCAGTTAGATACCTCTCCTTAAAATATTTTTGAAACTTTTCCCAAGTTATACTTTGCTCATTCACTCCACACATAGATTTTACCTCCTCCCACCATAGGGTGGCTTTCCCTTGAAACTCAAAGATGGCCAATTGAGCTTTTAAGTTATGGTAATATTCATATAGATGGAAATATTTATTCATATTAATAAGCCAAGCTTTAGCTGCCTCCTCCTATTCACCATCGAAGAGGGACAGTTTAATTTTCTGAAATTCTCCTTGCAGTCCTACCCTTTGTCTTTTCTGCATTTTGCGTTATGATGCATTATCATACGTTAACTCCTAATTTTCCTCACCGCATTCCATTTCCAAGTTCTCGGTTCAAAATTCTTTCTCTCCAGTAATGTTCCCATGCTCTAGGCTGGGTATTGGCTGTCACTGATTCTATCTATCAAATTGACTCTTCATAATATTTTCCTGCTCCTACATCAGCCTTTCATTATCTGCCTGTAACCGGGCCATCTCATCCTTCAATTCTTGCTTAGTTTCCAAGATGGTAGTATTAATGTTGTGTGGTTCTTCCCCCAACTTTACCCATACCTCACGATTGGCTTCTTGAAAAGATGTCGGTCCTATTCCTATTTTGGACCTATGGGGTGTAAATCTAGTCCTCCTCGTTCTCGTTGTTCTCCTTTTTCTTTCTATATATATGCCTTCTTCTACCACCTAATATATGTATATGTTTGAGATGTTGTGTCAAATGTTTCTTTAGAAAAAAAAGAAAAATCTACTTTTAAAACAATGTAGGCCATAAAAAAAAATCTTAATTTTTCACCTTTATTTTACATGATACTTTATATAGTGAGATAAAGTAATTAGAATTAAAAAAAAAGAGAAAAATTATTGAGATATGTAATTCCTTCATTGAGCCTAGATCTAATTCTTTTAGTATGCTATAAATGTATAACTTAATGTAACCTAAATATCTTATCTAGGTGAAAATAAAATAAAATAACAAAATAATGAAATAAAAATTACTCTTTTTTTAAAAAGAAAGAAAAAAGGAGAGATACATAATTAGGTGTAGAAAATGATGGCATTCCATGTAGTCATTAAAGTAAAAAAGAATTATTGATATGTTAGAGGTATTGTGCATTTGTGTGGATATGATGAGAGGTGGGGGAAATATTATGAAAAATGTAATTATTACATTTTATCTATTATTTGTGCCTACCTATTTCCACTTTTTAATAGGTTTATTAAGCAAAATATAATATTATAATATTACATTTCACCTAATATTTCCAAGTCAAGTTGTCCACTTCTTATTGTATTTTTTTGTTTATACTTGAAGTTTGTAAGTAAACAAATTCAATTATAAAATTACAAAATATTGAGTAAAATGTAATATTTAGGTTGAGGTATGACAATAAATATTAAGTAAAATGTAATAATATTACATTTAGTTAGTATTTCTCCCATCCCTATCCACTTTTATTCGGTGTGAATGGTAATAAATATTGCAATAACTATATTTTATCCAAGATTTGCCCTCACCCAATTCACTTTAATAAATTTCCTTATATTACTAAACTTAAATCCTATGCAAACATTTTATCCTAGTATAGTAGAGATGTTGTAATCTTTAACATTTTGACTTGGCAAAAAATAAAAATAAAAATATAAAATTAATAATTATCTTAACTCCTAGATACATCTTAACTGTTGATTTGAAAAGATATTTCATCCCTCTAGACCCTTAGTACATCTTAATTTAGATGCATGTAGGGCATTTACTATTATTATAACTATTATTATAATTAACAATACTATTATTTTTAATAAATATCGTTGCATTTATTGTTAATTTATATTTATAAATTATTAAGTAATAATAATAAATTAATATTAATACATAATATTAGGCATATTAATATAAAATAAAAATTATTAATAATAAATTTAATATCATTATTTTAATTTATTAATATAATAAATTGATATGAATTATTTTTATTAATTGATATTACTCATTTTATTAATTAATATTATTATTTTTAATAATAATTGTAAACCCGAAAGCAATTGTAGCTCACTAGCTCTGCAACTTTCGGGCTAGAGTTTTTAGCCTCCCTGTTATGACGCCGCACTACAAACTGCTCTCGCAACAATGGGTGACTCATTCTGCATCCGCGTCATTACATCTTCTGATCCCTTTCAATGGCAGCATCTGAGGGGGAGGCTCTCAATTCCTCCCCCAACAGCAATGATGAGATGTCCAAAAAGATGTTAGATGACAGAAACCAACCTATTCAAGGTAATGCACACGGCTCTCCAATAGGCCAAAAACGGTAGGACAACAATACATAGAAGACTCCACCTAGTGATAAGCCGAACAATCAAGAGAACAAAACAACCGAAGCGCAAGGCACTACAGAGGCACCCAAAGCCACCTTTGCTACATGCAGACCAATAGCAACGAAATGTCCCAAGATCGAGCTACCGAGCCACAGGATCAATGGTGAGATCTAGTACATGAGAGACAATGAGCTGATTGGCAAATTCATCGGCTTTTGGCCAACTGAAAAAGCCCTACATGGATGCATTAGGGCCAAATGGAAGCCAAAAGGGCAGGTAACACTACAACTCCGACCCAAAGGATTCTTTACTTCTATTTTTAACTGCCTCGAAGATAAGAATCGAGTCATGGATGAAGGCCCCTACTTTTTCAACTCCCCATGTCTCTATCTTAGGGACTCTATCGAAAGATTCAATGAGAATAAAGATGACTTTAGTTGGACGCTTGTCTGCATTCGAATCTACTCCCTGTCGCTGGAATATTGGGATGAAGAATCCATAAAGGATATTGGCAACGATCTTGCCGAATTAAGTAAAATTGCACAGGAAAGAAAGTTGAGACGGTACACCTCTTATGCTTAGATCTACGTCTTCATGCACCTCGTGCAAGCTCTCCCCGACTCAGTAAGTCTCTCTCATGATGATTATGAATGGGTGCAAACCTTACAATATGAACATGTGCCTTTTAGATGTAGGAAATTCCATACCCATGGACATTTATTCCGTGATTGTCCTATTAATCCACCTCCATGTAAGCCCTCAGATTTTTCCTCTACCCCCGATGCTGAAGGCTTCACTAAAGTCCAGAACCGGCGTCGACACAACAAGGAATCCCCTCCTCTGAACCCCAAACCCCCCTCTCAACCCCCGCTTCCTCCCTCTACCAGTAATAACTTTGAAATCCTTGACACCCCTATTTCTGATACCCCCCTCTTGGAAGCCATCCCCAAGGCCCCGCTTAGCTCGACGCCTGAATCTAGCTCTGGCCATCCTTGCGACATGGAGGTTGAAAATATTGGGGATAATGAGAACCAGATCACCCACATGGAAGATGAAAATGAAATGGTAGATATACGAGACCTAGAAATCTTCACTCTTGAGCAAGCATGGAAAAAAAAAGACTTTGACGAGATCTCGGAGAAGCAGATCGAGAACCTAACTGTGGCTCTTGCCCGTGTGCAACAGAATAAAAAATCCCTAGGCATCCAGTAGGGAAGCCCATGGGATGAGAAGAAACTCTTCAAAGACTCAAAGAAAAGAGGGAGGAAATCTGATCTACAGCAGACTATTCTCCTCGGGGAGATGCTTGTAGAATCTATTAGGTATCCCAAACATACCATGTTTTTCCCGCCCCATGAAGGAAGTTCTCAATGAAACTCACCTCGTGGAATATAAGGGGTCTAAAAGGCCCCTTAAAAGTCCGTACGATCAAAAATCTGATACAGATGGAAAAACCTCAAGTCTTTTTCCTACAGGAAACTAAATACACAAGTCAAACAGTTGGCCCCATTCTTTCTAAAACCTGGCCAGGGTGTCACTCCATTGCAGTTGATGCCTCTGGTGGATCAGGCAGTCTAGCCATCGCTTCGGATCCAAAATCTGTTTCAATAATGATGCCCACGTTGCTCACAATCTAATTCAGGCCTCTTTCCACATCCATGGGACCAATCTGCATGGGCATCTGTCTAATGCATATTTCCCTGAGGAGGCTGCAATGAAAATCGCTCTGTTAAATACGGTAGAACAACTCAATTCTACCAGAGCTCACCTCCTTTGGATCCTGGGGGGTGATTTTAACATGATCACCAACTTGGACGAAAACAGAGGTGGCAGAGAAAAACTAGAGGCAGACAACACCCATTGCAAAGACTTCATCTAGCGGAACTCATTGATCAATCTTCCCTCTGCCAATGGAAATCACACCTAGAAAAACAAGAGAGTGGGCGCTCAACGGATAGCATCCAAACTAGATATATTTCTCCTTCCACACAATGCCATACATATTGGAGGCGATTTCCAAGCCACAATTTTGCCTTTTTCAAGGTCGAACCACTCGCCCATTTCTCTGCAATGGACCAGACCAAGGGACCGCATCAAAATACCCTTCCAATTTAAGGCTTTCTCGCTCTCCCACCCAAGCTTCAAGGAAATGGTTCACTCCGCTTGGCGGGCTTTCATTCCTCGTCCAAGTTCCAAGATGTTCCAGTTTCAATAGCACCTCAAAGATCTCAAAGCCCGCATTAATGAGTGGAACCATTCTACCTTTGGTAACATCTTCCAACAGCAAGGCCTCTTGGAATAGGAAATGGAGGAGCTACAGCTTCGTATCATCCAAGAAGGCCGCAACGAAGCATGTGACCTCAAAGACAAAAGCTTCCTCTTTCAGTTGGAGGAAAGAAGGCAACAAGAAGAGATTCATTTATCGGCGCGTTTCGAACCAACTAGTGTGGTTCATCGTCAGGACAGGTTGAAGATATAGATCCAGTTTAGCATGTTAAATAGTCTAAGCAGAGACTCCAACGGCTAAAAAGACTAACGACTACTTTTTGACTCAAGGACCCAAGTCAAACTTCCTTCAAATAATTTAATATTAATATTCTTCTTACTATTACCATTATTCTTCATATTTACTATTATATTTATGGAGCTAAGTTAAACTAGGTGAAAAAGTAAAATAGATCAATGGTTAGTTAATAATCCATTTATTTATTTAAATTATTAATTCATTATATATATATATATTAATATTTTTCAATACCTAATATTCTAATAATATTTTATTTAATGTTTAGTTATTAAAAATATTACTTATATAAATTATTAGATAAAAATATATAATCATTTTAATAAGTTAGGGGTTCTAAGCACACTTGCCACCCATGCTCTTAGAATCTCTGATGAAGAGAGCTTGGAAATGGAGAAGGCTCATGTCCTAGATGTCTTTGTGAAAAATGGTTACAATAGACACGTGGGTCAAAAGGCCTTCCTCAAGGCTAAGAAGGAGCCTTCAATCCATAGGGATCCTAATGATCGGGTCATGGGGGTTAACCTTCCTTATATCCAAGGGGCCACTAATAGGACTGCGAGGATTCTGAGAAAGTTTGATGTGCCCGCAACTTTTAGACCTCTTAATACTATCCATAGCTCCCTCACGTCTGTGAAAGATCCTATTGACCCTAAAGATATGAAGGGCGTCTATGTCATTCCCTGTTCTTGTGGGATACCATATATTGGTGAGACAGGTCGCTCTATCAATCAA
>APFE030370155.1:16827-29227 GCA_000404065.3 Pinus taeda
CTTTTTTTTTTTAATGTAGATGGATCAACAATTGTGTTGGTCTCATACTTGAGAGACATAGAGTATGAATTAGGGGATTTGAACCTGGAAGCTTCTAGGCTTTATTTCCACAAAAAATTAAATTTCACCATGGGTTAATAATTTAGACTTTTTTAATAAATAGATAATTAAGATTTTTTTAAATAAATAGATTAAGTGGTGTTGGGTCATCTTAGTAAATAATTAATTTAATAAAATAAATAATTTAGAATATTTTTATGTTCTATTAAAATTAGAAAAATCATTTAACTTTTTATGTTGTTTTAGAGTTAATGAATATATTTTATTCCGCTAAGAGGCACTCTTAGTATGGTAGAGAAATGAAATAAAATGAAATTATTTTAACGTCCACGTTGCTAAAAATAGCCTATGGGTTAAATTGCACAAACCTCTTCTTGAAAAACCCCTCCTTAATCCCTCATTGAATAGATTATTCCAAGAGCTCGCTGCCAAAATACATACTCTTTCAATTTTTTCGAAAGAGCAAAAAATACATTATTTTTCCTCCCACACTTCTTTATACTCTTTCCATTTTTCCGAAAGAGCAAAAAATACGTATTTTTTCCTCCCACACTTCTTTTTGGTTGATGTGAATTAGTCGTTAATTGAGTAATAAGAATTTTGGCTCTCCAATAAATATTGGCTCCTAGGTACGCTTGTTGTTGATGATTATGAGTGAGATTAAACCCTTCAATATAGTACTTCTTCTTTCTCCCAAGTACATTTGTGGAACTTATCCATAACAAAAGTTTTTATCTCTTCACTGTTTGTGGGGCACATGCTCAAGCAAATACCCCATTTACTAAATCTTCTTTCTTTTGCACAATATGTCATTGAACACAACCTTACCATTGCCCTCTTCCATTTGCTCAATTTTTTAAATACCTTATGACTCCCACCATAGAAATTGCTTTGATAAGAGCAACCATTGTTTCACTTAACAAGATAGCATCATGAATTGTACTTTCAATTTTGAATTTGTTTGTAATCAAACTCTTCTGAATTTTCTCAATTTGTTTCCACAGCGTCTCAGATGCACTGCAAGCCCAAAGTTCGCAACTGTAGAGAATCACCAAGATAACTAAAAACCCAAAAAAGTATCCTAGTATGGTAGAGATGTAATATCCTATTTTATTTAACATTTTGACTTAATCAAATTACATAAAAATTAAAATTAAAATTAAATTAAATTAAAGGAAAATAAGTCAATTTACCATCAAACAGTTGGACTCTAGATTTGAATATAATATTTTAAGATGTTTATATTTTTATTTTAAAAAACAATATATTTATTATTTTAATTTCTTATTAAAATTATATTTTATAATTTTTATTAATAAAAAAAAAAATTAACTAAGTGAAAGTAAAATCAAAGTAATCGTAAGTGAAAACATTTTTACTTGGTCAACATAAAATAAAATTAATATTAAAATAGAAATAACGTCATGATATTGGCTCATGTTATTGGTGTGAAATATAAACTATTTAAGGGGGGAATTAAACCAGCCTAGATCCATCATAATTATGAGTCTACCAAGTATTGAGAGGATCAAATCTCTTACATCTCAAGACACTGGATCCCTTTGATAAATCCAAAATTAAAATGAATTTAAACTGGTAATTAATTTTATCTAAAATATAAGAAAATTTTGTGAGATTTATAACTTTAAATTATAATCTATATATTTGAATCTATTTATATAAAATTAATAAAAAAATTACAATCTCGTCGAAAATTAAATTGTCGAATTTACAAATTGAAAAAAAATGTAAAATAATTAAATTGCTTATAAAATTTATGATTAACTTCAGTGGATGAAACTTCTCCACTTAACGATAAGTCGATTAGTCGATCGTTTAATTTGACCAAGTTTTTTGGCAGATAAATTTATTAAATGCACAACGACAAAATAAGAAATATTCCTTTCGTTCCGCTATATATTCTGCCTCGACCTCGTAAATCTTCAGAGGCACTTCGCTGGCTTTGGAGAAATTTGTGTAGCTCTGAGAGTTTATGAGCACCATGGCCAATAAACTACTCTACAAGTGACCTTCCAGCTCTGCGCAAGAGAGCGGCAAGGGTTTTTCTCTGCCTCATGCTCATATTACTGCGGGGACTCTGGAAATTTCTCTCCACCACCTTGTATTCCTTGTGAAGAAAAAAGAAATTAGTAACGTTGAGGGATTGGGAAAAATCACAAGTTTTCCACTTCTCCTGAGTCAGGTTTATGGTGTAGGCGAATATTACACAATTTTTGCACTCTGAATTCAGGGAACGCGTCTAAGCTCGCGCTTCAATGGCGGCATGACTAATGGCATAGGAATCGCCCAATTCGTGAAATCTCTAAGCGAAGAGTTAGGGCCATGGACTTTCCTCAGAGTTACTGCCATGGACTTTCCTCAGAGCTTTCACGAATTGGGGAATTCCTACAGTCGTCACATATTAGGTTGGCAGGCTTCTCTTGACCAAGAGGCCATTTGAGTTTCAGAGGATCTGAATGTTCGGTGCTAGTTAGAGATTGTATTCACGCAGCATTTTCTCAAATTGTTTAAAAGAAAATTTTCTTAATATTAATGATCTCATTACTGTTTTTTAGAAACTTTGTTCGTGAATGATGTCATTCCGGTTTTTCTGTAGAAATTTTGTTTGCAAACGCAGGCTCGTTACTTTTATTTAAGGAAAATCATGTTACATGGAATAACTAATTAATAGTTAGAAAGGGAAAAATGTTTTGCTTATGTTATTCAAGGAAAATCATGTTACATCGAATAACTAATTGATAGTAAGGGAAAAAAGGTTTCACTCATGTCACATGGATCTTGGTTTTAGGTTATTACCTTGTTTCTTTACTTCCAAGAAAAAAAAAATTGAAAGTGTACTCCAAATCCAAAAATATTATAAATTTTATATAAATTCTTTTGATACATTAATAATTAGTCTAATGTGTATTTTTCAATTATTTTGTAAGTGTTATTTTTATGATAATTTAGGATTGATAAATTATAATGTATTTCCATATTATAATAAATAAATTAAATTACAAATATGAAAAATTATATTTAGTATATAAATATAATTTATATATATATATGATATAAGAATTTCATATATTTAGATATAATATATATATATATAAATATGAAATAGAAAAATTTTAAAGTAATTATCTTAAAGTTAGAAAATCCTATCTTTTGCTTAACTTTTTAATTAAAGTTCTCTGGCATTTGTTTTCTTTGTTTTCTTAGTTTTCAACTATGAACCGCTTTGGACTCTTAATGAAAAGTTTTGAACTATCTGTAATTATTTTTATGTGTTAAGTTTTATGTCTTTTATTTAGATTTAGAGTGTTTTTAATATATAAATATTTTGAATAATAAATAAGATATTTTCTTTTAATTTTTTATTTAATATAAGATTTTTTAATATACTATTTGTAATTATTTAATTATTTAAGTTTATAATTGAATTTATGTGTAAGTTATATGTCTTATTTAGATTTAGAGTGTTTTTAATATATAGAATATATTTGTAATTATTTTATGTTTAGAATTGAATTATGGGTTAGTCTATGTCTTTTATTAGATTTAGAGTGGTTTTAATATATAAAATAATTGAATAATTAAATAAAGAATATCTTTTAATCTTTTATTAAATATAGGGTTTTGTTTAATAAGAGAATATTTGAATATTATATTAAAAATAATTTTTTAATTAGTATAATAATATGATGTATATAAGTTTGATTTTGTATTAAGGATTATTTTATAATTAAAAAGTATTTAAATGGAAAAAGATTCCGTTGTGAAATTCATTATTTTTAAAGATATTCTATGAATTTTATTTTAATGTATTAAATTATTTCAAAAATAAGAATAAAGTTGAAATTAAATTAAAAAGTTGGACATTTTAGTTGGTTAAAGAAGAAGAAAAAAAATCAATAAACACAAGACTCCAACAAGTTTAATCTTTTTTTTTTGCTAAAGCAAGAGTCATACCTTCTATTTCATTAAATCGGAAAACAAATTACATAAAATACAACAGTTCCAAAGGAACTGTGGGCCAAAGAAATATCAAACCACTTAAAGCCTAGGTCACTGAGCTAAAGGTTTAAAAGCCGAGCCAAGGTCCCACAAACAAAACTACAAAACCCATGAAATACAAACAAAAGTCGAGACCATTCGATCCCCCCTTATACTTCAGACGGTCGAAGCTTAAATCGGGGCGAGAACATGCAACCACTTTAAAATTAGAAACGGACCCGACGGGGAAATAGAGACTGTTCTAAAAGGATTTCGTGTCCGAATAGGGGGATAATCCTCAAGCATGTGGTCCGCCCGAAATCCACCGATACCCATCATGAAGCGCAACAAGCACAGAAGATAACGCACACCTGGACCTGCATACTTAACCCAACAAGTTTAATCTTACTTGTTCACAAATGTTGATAATGGATAAAGTGCAAGCCAATTTCATTGAGATTTCCTCCTCCAAGATGGATGTTCTACTTATTAATCCTTCAAGTCCTAAATAGTCTCATTCTTCTCAATCAATTGCAATAACATGGCATCATAACATTCTTTCAAGGCCTCATATTTAACAAACAGCCTTAATATGTCTTTTTTTATATGCTTCAAGAGGGGTTGCTTCACAGGGCTTCACTCAATGAACCTATGACATATCACATGCCTTCGTGGCATACTAAACAATACCCCTAATTTGACTATATATTGGAAAATACCTTTAAAAATCACATTATTTAACCCCCTATCAATATGAACCAATACACCTTACCAATTTAAAAAGCCCCTACTTTCAATAGATATTGTAGGTATCTAATTTTTCATTAACATTTTTTATGCCAATTTATATTTTTCCATTAACTTTTAGCTCTCCTCTAGCCTATAAATTTCCTTGTTCAAGACAACATTTTATGAATGAGAATGAACCTCGACTTCTTCCTTTAAATCATCAAGAATGTCAACCTTAATAGAAAATTCATCTACAAGATTTTTGGAAAACTTCTCATGGTTATTCCCATACTATCAACCTTGCTAATTTTTTCAGCAATAGTAGGAACCTCATTATGAAGTTTCTCAGCTTCCTTCTTCTCCCAAAGTTCCTGCAATATTTCACCATCTTGAAAACAAATCACAACACCATATTAATTGTGCCAAAGAACCAAGAAGAAAATTAAACAGCCTTTTTGTCATCAAGAATGAATCCATCATAGCCTCCATTTTGTAGTCATTGCCAAAGACTAAGTTTGAATCCAATGTGGGTGTATGGTGCAATGATCACCTCTACTACTACATCACTTACCTTACTTATCACGTCGTGATTTTTCAACTCAAAAATTGTTATTTCATCAAAGATGAGCTCCCTCTATTGTAGTTGAGAAAGAGAAAGTGGACCTTATAGTCAACTGAAGCTAGAAGTGGCGGTTGCAATAGTTAATGATTTTGAAATCCTAGAACCCTGGCACCCACAATCTTGTTCATTAGATCTATAGGAAGGCACTCAAACAAATCTATAACATTAAAATGTGAGAGATGGCATTTAAATTTAAAAGGAAAAAAATTATAAACGAATCAAATCAAAGGTAGAAATGCCTACTTTAATAGTATGCAAAATTATTTGATATTTTTGTTTATGGTAGGTTGGCCCAACATATAAAAGCAATAATACTTATACAACCAAAGCATAGAACAATGGTTTAGATGTTGGATTTATTGGTGTATAATATGTTTCATCTTCAAAATGTCTAATCACTTTGAGCCAATAGCATTTTGGTAAATTTAGTTTGAACAATTCCTATAAACAAGTGGTTGTCCAACATTCTCTTCTTAATAAACCTCCTGTAAACCCACAAAAAAATCCTAGCAATTTTGTTGGGTGCAAATAAGAAGTCTTTGTTGGAAGTATGATTATTAACATCACCATAGAAAGTGACCGCAAGGCTTTCATTATGTGCTATGGGTGTTTTAAAAATAACCACATCCTCTCTACATACCATAGTCCTAAGAGGAGCAATCCCATAATCATCGAATTTATCATATGAACCATGTTGCCGATATGATTTATATCAGGAAAGATACACAAAACTCAAGTCATGATTTATATGAGGAAAGCTACACAAAACTCAAGCGAAATGTTTTACCTACGTGAGGATCCCTCTCCAAATTCCAAATAGATAAGAGTATTGCTTCCAAATAGATAAGAGTATTGCTTCCAGTGGCCCAAAATACCTCACTAGCTAGAAAAACATGTTATTGCATTTATAAAATAACTTAATGGGCACTCACCCTTTAATCGATAGTTTCTATGAGTATGTGCTTACTAGCTTCACACCTCTGGTCATTATTGGAACAAGCTAGCATCTTAACAAAATAATGACTAATCATAGGAAAATCCTTATTGCTCATTGATTCTAATTCTATTTTAGAAAATGCAAAAAAAAATCATCCTTGAATACTTTAGAACAAGTTTCTACTTAACCTGTTCTTGAGGTCAAGAACACATAAATCCACTTTCACATATGAACTAAGGGTTAGAAATCTTTGTAAAACTTTCACATGTGAACTTGTAGCAAGTGGTTTTATAAGTTGTAAATCCTCATACACTAGTAATTAGCTCAATCGAAAACGATTGAAACAACGTATGTCTCTCCCTAAAATTCCACCTTGAGACTAGTATATATATATCTATATGATAATGATTAATCAATGACGTGTGTATATTTCCTTGTTTTTTTTAATGTATGCAGCTATATTGTTTTTATGATAAATTTAGATGTGACAGCGTGTGTGTTTTTCCATGTTAGGATAAATTTAACATCGGATATATAATTTATTTTGTCAATCAAAAAGATTTTATTAGATTTTCATAATAGTATAGCATATAAAATTAGTCTTAAGTGTCTCAGCAATTTTATTTCGACAAGTTTTTTGAGATTGGGGACTCGAAGATATTAGAAAAGATATTTGATATACATTATTTTCATAAGGCAGTGAAACCATAGCATACTAAGAATAACTAAAAAGGAGACCAGAATTGACAGCAACATATTAAGTAGGGTGGGGTGGAAGTACAGGGAGAGTTGCAAAGTAACCAACACGATTGTGAATGTGGAAATCAATGTGTTCCACTCGTGCTTCCAAGCTACGAAGGTGATCATTGATGTGGTGGTGATTGTGCTGGAGACCACTGTTGAGCCAAAATTTCATTTTGGCTGTATTGAATATTAGTGAGATAGGCCACTATTTCATTTAGATTGTCATACATGTGGTCCCTGAGGATGTCCAAATCAATTTGGATGTGCCGCACCGACTCAACAATAGACTCAATAGAAGTAGGGGCCTCAATGTGGCCTAAACAGCAAGCTGGAGAAATATCTTATGCACCCTCTGTCTCTAGGATAATTGAGTTAGTGGAGGACGAGTTGTGTCTAGGCTTGATGTGACCATCCTAGGAATGCTAGCCTCGTTGTTGGGGCATACCGAAATTGACAGAGGCTAACGGTCGACTAAGGATGAAGACCGAGAAGAGTCTATTGTTGGACCTGCAAGAAATAATGCAAAACCAAAGACCACGGACCCACTGCCCCAACTGAGAAGATACTCGAAGACCGACACAGCGTGAAATGGAACAAGACAGGAAAGAGTACACCAAGACCGGAGAGTTGGACGAGACAAACCCCACCCGTGACCCGAGGAATTTACTAGAACAGAAAACACAGCGCCAATTGAGAAGAGCAGTAATTTTAGTGACTTCGACCCAGAATATACTCAGAGACCACCTACCAAACTTACCATAGGTCTGGGTATCGCCTTCACATCATTGTAGACTAGGAGGAGCTATGAACAATGAGGCCACAACAAAGCATCTACCAACACACTGAGACAAAACCTTGCAACAAAATAAGCATGCAGAGGATGTGAGAGACACAAAGACCTTACCCCACACACCATAGGGATGAACCCGGACTTTTTGAAGACATGAGGACAACCTAAGACCAGCAATGGCGTGGAGACTATACTGGACACTATTTGCTTGGTTCCAGGATCCCAAGGGTAGACCAATAGACAAAAACCAACCCAAACCAGAAAACCACATTTGCCTGTGTCACTCCTTAGCCAAGATTGAAACCCCAGAGAGCCGCCATGGCACCAGACCCAGACACCTCCAAACTCCTCATGATCGAAATTCATCACTCAAGCTTCCAAGCTAGAGCAAAACACTCTCCAGACCTCAAATTTAACAATCGGTTGTGTGAAATAAATCATCGCACAATGGAATTGATTACAAAGACGACACATTAAGAAAGATTTAATACATGTGTGGTGAAGAAACAAGCCCTAATAGCCGCACTTAAAATACTTAAATCTGATTGTGATCACCTATCGAGAAGAAAATATATTTATATAAGAAAATTTTAAAAATAAAAAATATTTAAAGCTTCAGAAATATTGACTATTGTTTAACTTTTAAAAAAATTCATAGCCATTTGTTTTCTCTTACTTCTCGGCATATTAAAAGATCTGCGACTATTAAGAAGAGCTATTGCACTTATGTAATTATTTCTCATGTTCTAGAATTTAATTTATGCTGTTAAGTTTATATCTTTATTTAGATAGAGGGTTTTTTTAATATAGAGAATATTTTGATAATTATGATTTTTTAATATAGAGAATATTTGAAATATTATATTGAATAGTTCTTTCAATGAGTTATATAATATTATGTATATAGGTTGATTTATCGAAGATTATTTTATTAATTAAAAAATATTTAAATGAAAAAATTCACTTGTAAAATTTATTATTTTTTAAGACATTTCTAAGAAAATTATTTTAATGTACAAAGTCATTTAAAAAATAAAAATAAAGCTGAAATAAAATTTTAAAAAGTTAAACATTTTAATGGGTTAAAGAAGAAAGAAAAAAACAAATCAATAAACAAAAAGCCTCTAAGAAGTTTAGTCCTACTTATTCACAAATGTTGATAATGGATAAAATACCAACCAAGTTCATTGAGATTTCCTCCTCCTCCAATATGGATGTTCCACTTATTAATTATTTTCTAGAATGAAATAATTTTATGTACTCTCATTTCAATAAAGATCTGGTGCTTTCTTTGCTTCTTAATATTCTAATTTTTAGATTACAACTTCACAATGTTGATCCCCTAAAGTTTCAATAAGTAATTGATGTTTTCTTTGCTTCCTAGTATTCTAATTTTTAAGTTACAACTTGACAATGTTGATCCCCTGAATTAAGTAATTGGCGCTTTCTTTGCTTCCTAGTATTCTAAATTTTAAGTTACAACTTGACAATGTTGATCCCCTGAAGTTGGTATGAGGTGAAAAATAAAAATGGAAAAACAAAAGGATTAAGTTCCAACTTGACAATGTTGATGCCCCATGAAGTTTGTTTGTATGAGGTGAAAAAGAAAAAGAAAAATGGAAAACATCCCATGGTGTTGTTTTGACACGATGTTGGACTCCGGAAATAATGTGTACAGTACATACATCCTCCACGCGCTTGGAATTGAAAACAGAAATCACCAAGTGTGGGACGCTCAGGGCCAGTGTGACCATGCTTGGTAGCACCGTCACGACATTCATTCACACATTTTTCGACAGTTGACATTATATTCTGATTTAGCTCCAAAGTTTAAAATGCGACTTCAATTTAAACATAAATAAAAATTGTATTCTTCCGGGGAAAAAATAATATTTATTAGAAAACTCTTATTTTAGTTGTTATAAAATATTATTTGAAATTATATCTTTAAAATTTATGAAAATATTATAATAAAAATTATGTGAAAATTTTAACTTAATAAAATTAAATAGAATTTGTAATTTAAATTAAATATATATATAATATATATTATATAATATATATATATAATATATATTATATAATATATAAGTTTAATATAATCTATAAATAAGTGGTTGGGAGAGGTTCTTTTATATCTTTCTTTCTCATAGAGGTGACTTCAAATAACCAATTTGAAACTTACACCTCATATTAAGAGGTGATTCTAGCCTCATTTCTCACTATCTAAAAGCTCATCATTGTTGGAGACTCTAAAAACATTATTACATGCTTTTAGATGGGCTTGTTTCCCTCTAATGTCCATCTAAATTCAAACTTCCAACAAATTCTTGCAATTTTCCAATCATTTCCTCGAGTCCTTTTTCTTTGAGTCCTTCAAATAAACGATAATGAAACCAATTCCCAAGCCAAATTGGCTCTACCAATAAAAGAAGGGGATTACATTATTAATGGATGTTGCTCCACCCTCCCAATCACTTAATGGTTCTCTCTTATTTTTTGCTTCTTCCCTTGGCTCTATCATGGACACCCTTCTTCACCCTTGTTGCATTTACTAGTCTTATCTCCTATTAGATGTGGTTATATTGTCCCATCATGGTCTCCTCCTTGTACTTCTCTCACGCATGAACCCCTGGATCTTTATTGGATATTCTGGATAATGGAGGATCCCCTAGTCTGGATGCAACATCATTTCAGAATGAGGGTTTTTGCCCTTATGAAAAATATAACTATGGTCTCCTTGAAAAGTTGTTGCCTTGTTGTTTCCCTGTGACATCTTTTGTTTCAACTCTTGCTCCCTCCAAGACATCAAACCTTCTCCCCTGTGATATCCCTACATTTTATAAAGGCTTCCTCGTTGTGACCTCGAGTCTCATGGCTCATCGAGCTAAGATAGTTCCAATGTCAACCCAACAACATCATGCTCGTGACTTCGAAGAGCTCAATTACTTCCTTTTCCTTCGTCAAAATTGGATTTCAAACTTGTAGTTCCAAGTCAAAACATTGCTAGACACTCTTATTTAGCACCCACATCTTATCCACCAAGTTCATGATGAATGCGAGGCTCCCCACTTTTGGCTCGAGAACCTTCATATCACACCACTAGCTAAAATTCAAAGACGAATTCCTTTAGCTCATTGAAAAACAATATCATCAACCTTTGCAACTTTATACCTTCCTAACTTAAACATTCCAACTAAAGAGGAACTTGAAAATAACAATACAACTCAAAAGTTTTCTCCAATTTTAAATGTTTCTAAATAAAATGTTTTCTAAATATTATTTTAACACAATATATACTATAAAATAATTTCCTAATTTTTAATTCTACACATTTAATATATCTCTTTTTTTATCACTAGTAAAATCTCCTACATTAATACGGAAATACACCTTGGTGCACCAAAAAATTTTGAGCTAATATATCTCATTCTCCTTGTATCTTTGCCATATACCACATTCTACCAATATTAAAATCTTCCGATTTCATGCCATTTTATTATAAATAAAACTTTAATAAATTATATTTTTAATAAAATTAAATGGTTAAAATATCATTAAATGTTTACCAATATAAAATTAAAATTAAATAATACTAGCCTATTATTAAATAAATAAATAACTTTAAATTAATAAATATAAATAATAACTTTAATAAATATATTATCAATAAAATTTAAATTATTAAAAATATTATTAAATGTTACAATATAAAATTAAAATTAAATAATACTAAGCTTGTTATAGCTTGTTATAAAAAGAGAGTGAAGATTTATCATTCTTTTTGTTAGGATATTTGACACAGAAAATAGTTAAGTATCACTTGGTCTAGTGTATAGTTAGGTAAAGTGTGTTTCTTTACTATGTATTTTTTGTAACTTACAATCTAATGGTCGCAATATGTTCTAGACGTGAAGTGATCTGATGGTTCATTCTCTTCTCGGTATTACCGACACTTGATCGGTGGCTTAACACCCGATTGATCCATGATCTCTATTTAAAAAGCATGGAGAGTCATTTGTAAGGTGACTATTCATGAGAGAAGGTTATGTAAATTTTCCTTCTTTTACATTAGTAAATTGCCTAAAGTGGTTGTGTTGGCTCAGGCCGTGCACTGTTTTTCTCTTTGAGAGTTTTAATCACGTCAAAATAGTGGTGTAAAGATCTATGATTTTTTCGAGGTCAAAAATACATGATCTGTGATTTGTTTGTGAGTGGTGTCCTTTAGTGTTCTATCCAAAGAACTTACTCGTGATTTGTAATTTGTTTGTGAGCGATGTCCTTTAGTGTTCTATCCAGAGAACTTACTCACTATCTGTGATTTGTTTGTGAGTAGTGTCCTTTAGTGTTCTATCCAAAGAACTTACTCTCTAAATTCCTACAATTTTCATTTGCATTATTCTCAACCAAACTTCATTAAACAAACATAAAGTATATCCTCATGGAAAATTGTTTAAATCTCAAACCTTAGAGAGATTTTGTAGTTAGATTTTTTAATTTAAAAATTATAATTAATTAA
>APFE030370155.1:30053-66251 GCA_000404065.3 Pinus taeda
AAATTTAATAAAAAAATATACCCAAAATACCTCAAAACCTATTGTGTCAGAAGTGGTTGTAAAGGTTTTAATGATTTATCTCCTCACTGAAGTTCTAGTCTCATTGTGACTTATGCTCTATTGAAAATTTCCTTTACACTGATTTGAAGGTATATGTAGAGTATCATATTTGTGAAATATTTAAAATGTGAAAATTAAAAACTACTTAATTTAACTCCTATCAATTAAATTTTAAAATATTTCCAAAATTATAATAAAGTATACCCATTGAATTAAAAGCATGCACCCGGATATTGTTGCAACTAAGTCTTACAATGTTTACAATTTCCTCACTCACCTAACAGATGGTTATGACATAGAAGCAAGATTTCACATTTTTTTCTTAACCCCATCTCACCTACCAGATGGTTATGACACAGCAGCAAGATTTCCCTATTTTTGTCAACCCCCATCTCTAGAAAGTGTTGAGCCTCCCCTCATTTGCGAATATGGGTGGGCGAGCGAGCGCGGATTTCTTCTGGACTAGACACTAGTGTTGTAAATAATGAGGGAAAGCTGGAATAATTCATTGCTCTCCGCATATTCATTTTAAAGAGATTGGTGCCAACGCACAATGAACACGAGAAAGCTTTGGCATTGGTTCAACTAATCATTTCATTTTGTTTTGTTTCACTAAGCCAAGGCTACCACAATTAACTAGTGTCTAGAGGACCACTACAGTGAGCTTGGTAAGTTTTTGAAAAATGTTTTTTCATTATAGTTTTGATTAGATTCAATTTGGTCTCTGTTTTGCTCTAGTTTTTTAGGTTTTTTGGGGATTTATTTTATTTGCTTATTTATCTATGTAGGTATTGGTGTCTTTTTTATAGTTTTTGATATTGATTTATTCTTCATTAGAGTTTATATTTTTGATCCTTCGTGTTTTTTAAGTATTTTATCAATCTATTCGTTCTTAATTCTTAGAATTTTTGTTATTTGTTTAATGGGCCTCAACCCTATATTTTATTGTTGACCCTATTTTATTTATTGATTAATTTCCTTTGTAATTATATATATATATATATATATATATATATATTTCTTTTGACTTGTCTATATTTTTGTTTTATTTTATTTATTTTCCATTAATTATTTTTATTTGCTTTTATTTAATTTCTATTAATTATTTTTATTTATTAAATCATCTGTCTTGATTAGGGTCTGGACACTTTTTATCAATTTTTGACTTCCCTCTGACTTTCACTATTTCTTCTTTCTTTCTTCTTCTCTTCTTCTTCTTTTTTCTTTTTTCTTTTTTCTTTTTTTCTTTTTATTTTTTATTCTTTCTCTCTTTTTCTTTTTTCTTTTTCTTTTTCTTTTCTTTTTCTTTTCTTTTTTTTCAGTAATGAGATTTTTAATAATATTTGATTTTAAAAAAATTAATTTGTATATTATTTTTCAAAAACTAGTCGTTTAATATAGCCGTTACTTATTAATATTTGTTTTTAATAAATTAATACCTTAATTTAAATATGATTTTTCAAAAACTAGTCGTTTAATGTAGTCGTTACTCTTAATAATATTTGTTTTTAATATATTAATAAATTAATATCATAATTTAAATATTATTGTTCAAATATAGCCATTACTTGAAATCATGGTCTCTACATTACTCTCTATTTAAGCCTTTGCCATGGTATGTCTCTTCATCTGGTCCTGATGATGAACCACACTTGTTGGTTCGAAACGCGTCGACCAAAAATTTCTCTTATGTGATTTCTACCGAAAGCTTTGAAGTTGTGAGCACATTATTTCTATAAAGGTTTAGTCCACCACTTTGAAGTACTGAATTTGTAGTTGCACTTAAATCATTACATTAAAAATGGTCTCATGAATAGTGTATACATAAATGGATCAAAACCCACTCTATGTCTTTGTTTTTAAAAATCAATCAATCTTGTTAAAATAATTGGATTTTTAAAATTTTATTTTGTAAAACAACCAAAAAGACCACCCATGGAAATTTCGTCTATGATGACAATTGCTTGGAACATGTCTCTTCTTATAAATATTTGGGTATCGACATCCCTTATCAGCTTAACTGGAACTACAACATTGAGAAACGGATTATTGGAGGCTAGAAATCTTATTATACGTTTGAAAACAATTGTAAGGTTGTCGATCTTTGTATTTGGAATAAAAAAAAAGGTTCCTCTTTGAGACCCTCGTCACCCCTGTTGTCTTATATGGTTGTGAAGTCTAGGGTTGTAATATATCCAAAGAGTCTTGGAGAAAGATTGAGATGATCCAAGAGCAATTCATAACCTACAACCTCAAGATCAAGGAAAATACTCCCTATCCTATCCTCCTGATCGAAGCTAGCCTCTCCCCTATTGAAATGATCAAGTGCTCAAAATTATGCTCAAAAATCAAAGTCGTCAGAATGGTGTGGAACCTAAACGACCACGTAGTGCTCATCATCCTGAATTCGGTGCAACATTTTTCACGTGAAATGGACACCGTATGCTCTTAGAAACGCGATCTGTTCACTTTGTCAAACAAGTACAAATTTTGCAGGTGGCTGACAAGGACACTGACTAGGCATTCGTACCACCTAGGTGGCAAGGGGAATATTCCTAAAATATTCTTGGAATATCCTATTTGGGGGCCATCATCATATTGGTCCATGTGTCTTTTATTTGGGCTAATGAGGTGGTGACATGTGGCTAAGTCGGAGGTCGCCATGTGTCCTCCTAATGGCGCTTTAAAATTTTGGGCATGGCAGATAGTGTGGAGGTCGGGCTCGACCCCATGACCTCCCTTAGCACAACGCAACAACTTACCAACGAGCCCGCACATTGAATCTTAACCAACTATGGTGATGGGTTGTATTTAAAGTTTGTTGCGGCAAGATATGGGGGGGCGAGCAGACTTAACCGTCCCCCATGTGAACACCAAAACCGCCAGCCGCAAATAGTTTTTTTTTTACTGCCTAAGGTCACCACCATTGCTGACCACCAGACAAACCATCCATGTGAACACTCTTTCGGAAACTGCTAGCATTTATTGTGACTGTCGGAGGGAGGAAGCCCCTGGGCGCATGGCCCCTGTATGACCAAGATTTTGGTTCTAAGGCCTTGGTGGAAAAATTAACGGTCCTACAAATTTTCCTGAAATCTAGGGAATTTGTCACTCCATTAGTGGAAATTGGGGCGAATTTGTAGGATGATGTCAGATTTTGTGCAAATTGTAGAGCGAATCATGGAGAAACTAGGAGAGGTCATAACTTCTCCATTTTTTGACCAAATGGGATGCAAAAGGAGGCTAGGTAGCCATTTTTGGATATTCTAGATTCATTGGAGCAGGTTTCAGAAGAATTTGAGCATTGTAAACACATATTTTTACACTTTTGAGCATAATAGAGAGGCCCAAGCCATTGGAAGTTGAACCAAGGAGATGTAGCCCAGGAGGGGTGAACTCCTTTATCATGTTCTTGTTGTGATGTGTTTTTGGTGATGTTCTGTACATGTTTATGTTATTGTTCAATCTCTTATTTATGTTAAAATTTCTCATAAAATTAACATAAAAACTCATTTTACACTTGAAAAATCCATGAATTCCTAAGCACAATGAAAACATTTTGTTTCTAATATGAGGAGGATCTTAGCACAGAAATATAATATTATAAATCAGATCATTTTTGGTATCAAAGCACTAGGTTTGCTTTCTGAAATAATGATTTAACTGTTTGCAATTTTATGTCATGCTTGCAAGGTTAAAACTCAAAAGAGGAGAAGGGAAGTTTGTTGGAAGCCCTGAAGTTGGGTTAAGGGGAAGGAGGGCAAGGTTGCCACAATCTCCAACACCATTTCATCCTCAAGTTGTAGTTGAGACTCCAGAGAGCATATCTCATGAAGGAGAGCCTACAAACATGATAGAAGATGAGAAGGCCTTCAGAAAGGCTTTCTTTGGTATGATAGATATGGTGAAGGTCCTCTATGAAGAGAGGAATACCATGCTACAAGGTGAAAGTTCCAAACCTCCCAAAGGAGAAGGTTCTTCAGGAGGAGGTAATGGAAATGGAGACAAACCTCCACTCTCTCCACCATCTTCTTCATATTATTCTTCACAATCATCTTCACCCTCTTCCACTAACACAACCCTTACTCATACTCATCATCATACTTCAAGAGGCACTGGTAAAACACTTTTTTAAAAACTTGATGTTATATTTGAGTTGCCCATGTATAATGGTGAAGTGAATGCAGAGAAGCTTGATAATTGGATTCGTTAGTTGGGGGTCTATTGCAGAATTCAAAACCTTCAAGAGGATGACATAAATATTCAATTAGCTTCCTTGAGAATGGAGGGTGCAACACTAGTATGGTGAGAATCAAAGACACAAGAGGATATTAAAAAAACATAGTAACATCTCAATTTCTTGGATTGATTTCATTTATGCAATCAAAATACAATTCTACCCTCTAGCTTATATGCAGAAATCCATCATGAATTGGCAGAACTTTAGACAGCTTAAAGGTCAAAATGTGCAAGATTACACCCAAGAATTCAGAAAAAAAAAAAAAAAAAAAAAAAAAAAAAAAAAAAAAAAAAAAAAAAAAAAAAAAAGAAAAAAAAAAAGAAAAGAAAAAAAGAAGAAGAAGAAGAAGAAGAAAGAAGAAAAAGAAAGAGTCTTTAATGTTAGGTGTAGATTTGCAATCACTTGACACATTGCTAAAGTACACATGGGGTTTACACAGTTACCTTAGGCATACTATATTAATGTTTAATCCCAATAATCTCGATGATGTGTGTGTGTAAGCCACATATCTTGAGGAAAGAGGGAAAAACACTCCAGAAGAAGGTATTAAAAAGCCATTTAAATAAAAAGAGAAAATGGTTTCAAGGGGAAAAAATGCATCCATTAAAAAGGAAGAAGAGAAAAAAATATGTAAACATTGTTCCAGAGAGGGTCACAATGAAGCTCATTATTGGAAGCTTCGTCCCGAAATGAAACCAAAAAAATCCAACAACAAAGGAAAATAAAAGATAGTTGTCGTCATTCAAGAGGATTTGGGATTCGATTCAGGCGATGAAACTAAAATTACAGCGAAAAGTAAAAGAATCCATTGCTAGCACTAGTTCTTCAAATTCACAAAATGAAATTCCAAATGAAAAGAGGAAAATAGAACTTTTTCACATACGGGTGATCTCAAAACATACAAAAATCGACAAACTTTTTGATAATGGGTTTCAAGCCAATTTGATATTTGATGAATTAGTCAAACAAATTAACCTTGAAACCATTTTACATCCCAAGCTATATCCATTGGGTTCGATATGCAATGACACAAACATACAAGTTACAATAAATGTATTCTTCGTTTTGCAATCACAGCAAACTTCATTGACGAAGTTGAATTTGTTAAACACACATGGGCAGCCAGAACAATATGAAAGATAAATCATGCAGTACATTTTTATTAACAATAGATGTACATTTATAGTACAATATGGTGACCGTTGGGATTCACATCCCAAGGTCCCTTGGACTACTTAGTATGTTTAGCTTCCACACTAACCCATTTAGGATTAGGTGTCCAACATTCCCCCCCTTAATCCGAAGGGTTATGTATGAGTCCAAGAAGAGAGCTGTAATACAAAATGTGCAAAAATGCATGGCAGCACAAGGCTGAATGTGCTCTATGAAATGTTGGTATAAAGGGCGGTGGTTTAAGGATGACCACCAACACTGGAACGCTTAGTGCAGTTCCCGGAACTCTTCAAAAACTGGCAAGAAGCTGAAGTCTTATGCTAGAGGAAGTGATCCTATTGTTTTAAAGAGGGAAACTTTCAACCATAAAAGGGAGGCCTCACCCCGTAAAAAAGGTAAAACTTCAACCTGAAAAGGGAAGTCTCAACCTGTGATGGTTTAAGGATGACCAACAACTCTGGAATGCTTAATGCAATTCCTGGAACTCTTCCAAAACTGGCAAGAAGCTGGAGTCTTCTGCTAGAGGAAGTGTTCTCAATTTAGTTCCCGGAACTCTTCCAAAACTGGCAAGAAGCTGAAGTCTTCTGCTAGAGGAAGTGTCCCAGATTGCCATCTGAAGGCATGTTCAGGCATCTTTGTCTCTGGCTACAACTCTGAAACTGGTGTGGCAGGTTGTGGCTCAGGCTCGCTTGATGTGGCTTTGAAGCTTATAGATGACCATCATTTTCCCCCCCTGTCAGATACAAGGTGAGAATATGGAGAAAACTCAACTGCAAGACTGTTTAATATTCTGGAACAAGTTCTGACATGTGTTTGAAATATCTTCTTGGCTGTTGATGCCCATTGCCAAGAAGTGATCCATCCAAGATGAATCTTTTTTCTTGCAGGACGTTTGTTGCTGAAGCATCTGTTTGAAGAATGGGTGGTTTTATGATAGTGCTTACATGGATGAAGATCAAAACAGTGATCTCTCAGATGGCCAACTCGGTCACAGTGTTGGCATTTCACGATCTCTTGTTGTTGTTGTTGTGGAAGAGGAGTAGAGTCTGGAACAGCTGGAGGTGAACTGTCATGAGGAGCAGGTGAACTGTCATAAATGAATCTAGCACTCTGAAAATGAATGGGCTTGGCATAGTCTGGAATATGAAAGGACAAGTCCTTGTCATGTCTAAGACCAGTTCTGTGCTTGTTGTGGACAAGCTGTTCCCAAGGTCTGATGATGGGCTTGGGAAGTGCAGATTGAGTTTCTGCATCTGCATGTACAACTGCTGCTTTATTGGATACTAAATCTGCTTTATTGACTTTCTTCTGATGGGTTCCAGTCTCAATGTTCTGAACAGAAACAGGTTCAGAATGGCGTCTATTTTGATGTAGCTCTTCTTGCTGTAGCTGTGATTCAAGCTGCAAAAAATTGATCTTTTCTTGTACATTTTGCAAGCAAGTTTGAATGTTAAAAAGAGTTTCCTTACTGAATTTTACCATCCCATCAACAGTGGAAAAGATTAGACTATTTAATAACTGTAATGCATCATCAATTTGCTCCATTTAATGACAATGTTGCATTAAATAGACAGCCCCAATGCTTAGGCCAAACTAACATACAGACTCAACGACCAATGCACATAGATTAAAAGCGCAGATTTGATAATTCAATGCAAGTATTCATACCATATAACCAGCATATTGCGTTTAATTGTTCAACTTTCCACCATTAAATTCTTTATATCAATATAATTTTCATATTGGAGCAAATCACATGGTGCAAGCGGACGATCATATGATGACAATGGTTTCTCCCTTTCAAGCTAATGGTAGCTTTTTCTTGAGCAACAGCTAACAGTGAAATACCGAGCGTACCTCTTCTTCAGATAAATCGGACAGATTCAGGCTCCATGACATCGAGATTAGCTGAATTGATCTAAACTGGTCCTGTTTTTCTGTCGGCATTTGGTTTTGTTGATTAGAGGAGAGTACATTCCAGAGTCAAAAGTCGGACCAACAAAGAATAATAAAATAGCCAATTTCCAGACATTAAAGGCCACCACACATCAGACAGTAGATCAGCATTCCCGTCGCCGGTTACTCTAAAGCAAAACTCTGATTTTGTAAAAGCCACGTCAATATCATCAAGATAAGTGTGCTCCTTGCAAATTGGAAATGAAATAAAAATCATGCACACATCAGGTAAGAAAAGAGTTGGCGCGTTCGATTCTCAACAGCCTCGATCTGAAGCTTCTTGCTTTTTGGTTTATGGTTTATCCTCTTGAAGATCTCGTTTACCGGCATGAATTTGCTGCCGTGAGAGTATTATGGGATTGCCATGTCGAGTAGCATGGGATTGGGCGTGGGCAGTGCCCCTATGAATAGTGAGGTTTATTCCCCTGCTAAGGAAAAAGTTGGAATGAGAGGTTCTAACAACATATTACTGGTTCAGAGGCTATTGCCTTATTTTTATGCTTATTTTTATTGCTGGCCGAGCCGCTTAGTCTTCTGTATCTTCCACAAAAATCTTCGAGGACCTGTGTACAACGCAGTGAAGCGTGTATACGAGGAGAGGGGTTGGATGACACAATGCTGTGTAATGGAGCACTTGAATTTCGAAACAAACACAATGAAAACCAGAGGTACCCGTAAAGATCTTGATGGTGAAGATCCTCATGCAAATATATACTACCGGAAGGTTGCACTGAAGGTGAATACCAAGTTGGGCGGAGTCATCAATGTATTAGACGAGAACAACTTTCTCAAGGAGTTACAAATCGCACCCAGTCAATAGAAATCACAAGGGGCAGAACAGGGACATTGGTAGCCATCCTCGGCTTTATTATGAAATAACAATAGAACCACCATTAATGACTTGTTTATATATACACATAAATATGCGTGACGCGGAGGCTCAGAGAGTGTCACAGCGGGCAGGGTAGTGACGCTGAGGAATCCATGGGACCGGTTCTATCAAAATGAACTCAGACCTCAAAATAATCGTAGTCTAACTTGAAGACATCCAAATACAGTCGGCAGAAGCAGCACGTCCATAAAAGTCTTGCGTGGAGGCACCAATAATCCGAACGCCACACAAGAATTTGAAACTGATGGAGTAACGGCACCAAAAAATGGAGTGCGAACGTTGTTATGGTGCGCTGTTCAAATGGGCATCTGTTTTGCTCAGTCGAACTCCTGAATAAGAGATTAAGAGAATAATCCAATTTCTTTCTCTTGAATAATCCAATTAAGGGAAGGATGAAAACCTCTAGAAGCAAAAATTGGTCCTACGAGCAAGCTCATCGATGAACACCACCAAGCAATGTACCGGGAGACGAACTTCACAGAGTTTATGAGTCTTCTGACTTCCAAGGAATACAAAGAAAGGGCATTCCTGGATTCCGTAACACTTCACGGCCGTGGCACACCAACTTAGTCACCGCATTCCGACCCATTCCGCAGACTTTGTCGTTATGCTTTTTCCTTTGAATCAATAAAATGAATATGCACAGAAGACTATTCACCACCGAGCAATCAAATGTCATGATAAAGAAATGCCACTTCTCATATCGATATCTTTTTCAACAAGATATTTCACAACAGAGTAGCGTAATTTTATGCTAATATATTTTTCAAAGAAACTCCCCGAGCGACCTGAAATATGTTAACCAAAAATGGAATATGACAGACAATGAGAGTGTAGGTACATAATGGAATGTGACAGAGAGTGGCAGGTAAGGAATGGCACAAATAGCATTGTATACCAAAATAAACCACAGAGCGCATACACCAAAGCGTTGTATACCATGTCAGTTCAACGCATATACCAAGTGAATGCAAGCGTTAAGCATAAGACAATTTTAACATTATTGCCTGTTCAAAACACTTCATTAGTGATCGCTACAGAAAATAAATGGAGGCGGAGGTGCAATAACGCCGCTTTTGAAATGTTTATGACAGTCAGAGAACTGAACAGTGAGTCATAGGGGCAGAAAATTTTATGGATAACACACACTAGCAGCAGTATAATCAGGTGGCAGCTAAAATTGAGCTGAAGAAATATTCATGAGAAAATATTGATGAAATTATCTGCACATACACATAAGGGCCATAAAACAAATGGCTCAAAAATAATTATGTAGGGCACAGGAATACGCCTGCTCTGATACCATGTTAAACACACATGGGAGCAAGAACAAATAGGAAAGATAAAGCTTGCATTGCTATTTTATTAACAATTTGATATACATTTATAGTACATTTGGTGACCGTTGGGATTCACATCCCAAGGTCCCTTGGACTCCTTTTGTCTGTTTAGCTTCCACACTAACCCATTTAGGATTAGGTGTCCAACAGATTCGATGATGGTTGTTGTAGATAGCTTTTTGAAGATGCAACATTTCATAACAGGCAAGAGGATAAGTGATGCCACTGAAGTCGTTGTTTTATTATTGAAAGAAGAAGTGAGACTTAATGGGTTTCCAAGAAGCATTACTTCAAACAAAGATACAAGATTTATGGGTCACATTTGGAGGATGTTGTGGAGGAAGATGGGTTATAAAATATTACATAAGTTAGACTATAATATATAGATAGATGGATAAACTAAGGTAGTGAATTAAATTCTTGGAAATTTGATAAGAATTTTGAGTGGTGAAAATCCCAACTAGTGGGATATGGTCCTAGAGCAAGCCAAGATTCAATACAATGAGTTGTTGAATAGATCCACTAGTAAGAGTACCTTTTAGATTGTTTATGGGTTTCCAAAAAAAGGTATTGTGGGCCTAACATAGTTTCCAAATTTAGGGGACGAAAGAGTGTTGATGCAAGTGATTTTGCAGACATCATGTAGTTGATACACGAACATTTGAAGAAAAGATTGCATAATAGTAATGACAGGTATAAGGAGAAATAAGATTTGAAAATAAGAGAAAAGGTTTTCACTGAAAGAGAGATGGTAATGGTGCATCTGCAAGGAGAGAGGTTTCCCAAGGGTATATTCTACAAGCTAAAAAATAATAAAATAGGCCCATGGGAAATAATTTTTTGAAACTTTTGTAAAAACGCCTACAAGCTAGAGCTGCCGAGTGACTTTGATATCTCTTCAATATTAAATGTAGATGACCTATATGAGTTTCATGAAGGATAAAGTGGTGAAGCAATAGGTACGCTTGCTGAGTGGAAGAAACAATTACTAGTCAAACCTGTTAAAGAAGTGGAAGAAATTCTATCCACCAAGGTTGGAAAGAAGACTTGCCATTTAGAGTATCTGGAATATTTGACCAAATGGAGAAATAAGGGATATGAAGATGCATCATGGGTGATAGAGCAAGAGCTAGCATGTCTATAAGTGACATCAACCTCTCAAGTAAATCATGCACATTAGTTGGTAGATCATATTTTCTTAAAAAGGATGTATAATGTATGAGCACCCTTGGCCTCGAGCAATCCTCATTAACTAATTTTTTTTATTTTTTTTTTTATTTTTTTTTTTTATGTTGAGTTTATAATAAGTGTTATCATTCCGATTTGTTTTAGGTTGTCGATACATCTATTATGTTAGTTGTTGATACACCCAACTGGTAGTTGTTGCTACTGATGTACCTACATTTTATCAAAGTGATCTAGGTGGATCTTCAGACATAGCGACATGGAAAATCTCAAAAAATAGAGAGTGGCAGAAAGGTAATTATCTTGACATCAGATTGAAGTGCTCATCACCCTAGTTCCAATGGTGCCAACGACACTCCAATCCGATTCTGAATGAAGGAGATAGAAGCAGTCAAAGTTCTGGTTGACTTGCAGGAAACAAGGGAAAATGAAATTCCAATGATGCTCCTAGAAATGGTCACGTTGCATAGATATTTTCATTCTGAATCTACTGCAACTTAAATGGGCTGAAATGGACTTTGGATGATGAAGTTATCACCAAAATACTCTGCCTTTGTTCCTTTGGAAAATGAGGCATTTTCTCTAAAAAATCGGTTTAAAGCCTTTAAAAGGTAAATAGCAATCGCAGGAGTCAAAAGGTGGGCTTAAGGCAAGGATGGAGGAACCCTCAATTAGCAATCTTTGACTAATCACAATTGGGGGCAAGCGACGGGTGATATCGGAGAAACAAAAGGCTTAGACCCCACCGATCCAATACGCGAGGTGTGATATCAGCGATCGGCGGGTTGGCACATCAGCGATCGGTGGGTTGGCACATCAGCGATAGGCAGATCGACATATCAGCGATCGACGAATGAGAACATTGGCGATTGGAAAATCAACATATCGACGATCAATAGATCGACATATTGGTGATCGGTGGATCCAAAGGAAAGAACCATCGGGCTGTTATAAGTGCAATATGCCAATGAGATTTGCTGACAACGACCGACGATCGGCGATCAGAGATTCCCTGCTACAATGGCCATGGACAATGCGATATGTTGATAGTGATAAAGGGCCAGACCCGATGCATTTATAGACCCAATTTGATATATTTTGAAGTTTGGTTTTTCAGGTTTTCTAGTGTTTTCTATGTATTATCGCTTTTAACGGAAAAAAGGCCCATTTTCGGGGTTTGGTTGTGCCCATTGATCCTTCCATTCAACTACTGCTATTCTAAACAAACTAACCTCTGATATAAGCACAATTGTAAGAAAGTAAGTGTTATAAAACTCGATGGTGTGTGGAAAAGTGTAAGGGGGAGAGGATTTTTGGCACATAATTTGAGGCAGAGGCAGTGCAGGAGGGGAAAAAGTGCATTTTGTCTGAATTGGACAAATCTTATATGTTTTCAGCCTCTCTCGATGCCACAGATGCAATGGTGCTATCTATTTCTCCATCTAAGTTCTCCATTTCTCAGCCATTTTCCAGAATGGAGGTATAGGACTCCTTTTATGCAACTGATGATTGTATTCTCCTTTTCATGCCATTTAATGAATGAAATCCTTCCCATTGATCGAGCAGGGCTCGGAGACATAGTCCAAATTGGATGAACTCCGTTATCAATTCTTGTTGTTTTCTTTTCATGCTTTATGTGTTTATTCTTCTTCTCTCATGTGCACATTAGATTTCTATGGTAGCTACAATTTCTACATGTGATTCTTTTATACATGTATAAGCAAAAGATCCTTGGATCAAGTGGTATCAGAGCAAGTGTTTTTAGATGTGAATTGCATGTTGGTATGCTAACAAGAAACATGATTTGAAGAGGTGAAGGGGAACTAGAGCCTTTTGATCCTGAAGTGGAGCGTTCACATCAAAGGAGAAACATGGCAGATGAAGAGGTTCATCTTGAAGAGGAGCAAAATTTCCACAAGACATTCTATTCAATGGTAGAGAATGTTGGTCAGTTGCTTTCAAGGCTGGAAAAAGTAGAAAAGAGAAACCCAGAAGAAAAAGGTTCAGCACATGGAAATGGTGGAGAAGAAACCCCTCGTTCTCCTTCCACAAGTGAAAGTTCTTCTTCCTCTCACCACCATAATCATAGAAATCCCAGGGATGCATCTAAGAAACCTTTCCTTAAATTAGATGTTAAATTTGATCTTCCCATGTTTAATGGTGAAAGTAATGCAGAAAATCTTAATAATTGGATTAAGCATATTGAGATCTACTGCAGGATTCAACAGATTGTGGAGGATGAGGCAAATATTCAGCTGGCCTCTCTACAGCTGAGCAACACCACTCTCATTTGGTAGGAGAGAAAATTGAAAAGCAGTAAGAATGTTGTTAACCTCTTTTCCTCATGGCTTGATTTTATTTATGTGTTAAAGGAACAATTTTATCCCTTGGGTTACAAGAAAAAAACATTAATGAATTGGCGGTATTTAAGGCAAGGCAAAGGTCAGGATGTTCAAATTTTTACAGAGGTGTTTAGAAAGAAAGCACTTAATTTGGGTATTGCACTTGATACACCTAAAGTAGTAACTAAGTACATTGGCTTATTACATAGTTACATTATGCATTCACTATTGTTGTTTGAACCAACTACTATTGACTCCACCAGTGTGAAGGAAATTCATATTGAGAACAGGGGAAAAAATGAAAGAGATGATCATTCCAGAAAACCACCATTCAAACCTCCCAATGACAAATATAAAGCAAAATGGAAAGGAAAGGAGAAGAAGACGACATCGACCAAGAAAGATGAAGGAGAAAGATGATCTGAATTGGATCCTAAAAACTCTCTAAGTTTTCATGACTATTTCAAATTATGCTAAAAGATTCAAGTCCTAGAAAAGATCGAAGCTATCAGAAGGAATCCTCATAACAATTGCAGTTGTGGCTAGAGCAGAGCAACGAGGGCCCTCGGTCGAGCACACAGACTATTGGCCCATGGTAAAGCACAATGGCACAAAACTGGCAAAACCAAAGGCTAGATCAAGAAACAGAAAAAAATCCCCTATGTATCGCAGGGCATCCCCCTCAATGAAGGAAAGCCCCGAAGTGCCTACACCCAAAAACGCTATAAAATTCAGAAAAGTAGCTATTTCGGTTCCGTAGCAAGGGATTCCAAAAAACTGGTAGGATATCGAAAGGCTTCGAGGTGATAAGTAGTTTTGAATGAATCGTTTCTGATGCCACACATTTAGTGACACACATGTGGCGAAAGGGAGAGAAAACTGCCCGCATTGGATGGGTAAACATCGTGCGACTTGTTTGCCCAATATGAAGGACGACCATAGGATCTGGGGAGGCTAGATTAACAACGAAGATGCATCCTGATGATTGACTGGATTTGATAGGTCAAAAAGCAAGATGACAAGGGATTTGGAGTCCAACATGGATGATGAGTTGGTGAACGATTTGTGTTTGTAGGTGATCTTGAAGCAAACAGATTTAATGTCCATTCGAATATTATTCAGGGAATCTGCACCCAATTCATTAGCAAGCAAGTGGCCACCTCCCTGTGAGGCGTTACCCAGTGATGATGACGTAGAGCAGAGGAATTCGAATGGACAAAGGAAAGGAAACCAAAAGGTCGGGAAGTAGAAATGAGCAGTCAAAGAACATACTAGCTTTAAAGCCATGAGCTGACAAAGGTAGAGGACGAACATCACACAGAGGTGGAAATCGATGAGACGTAGAAAGCTAATAACAGAGAACAAAGAGTAGAAACTGAGCTAACCTGAAGGCAGCATTGAGCCAGACAGAGCTAGAGAGAGTTAGAGAATCTGTGTACTCCATTGAAGGATTGAGAGGTTCAAGCAAACTCCTCGGCATAGGCCTTTCATACTACTATGACCCTCATAAGTCAAGTTTTAGTAAGGAGAGTCTGTGTACTCCATTCTGTTTAGTGAGTCTTGAATCGAGCTCACTGTTATAAAAACTCTGCTTGAAAACATAATAGAGAGGCCACCACTAAAAGGTTGGACTAGGAGATGTAGCCCAAGAGCACTGGGTGAACTCCTTATTAAACTTGTTTTCTTTACATGTTTGACTGTTATGTTTTCTTTGATTGCCTCAATGTCTATGTATTCTAGAAATCTTATCGATCCATTGCATAAGTAACATAGACACATCCATGCACATGAGTCTTTAATCCCTTTCATTCTTTATCCTAGATAAATTCCACATCAAGTGGTATTAGAGCATAGGGTTACTAAGGTTAGACAAGATTGTGTCGGATTTTGTTGTTGAATGCTAACTAGATCAAAGCTTAAATTAGGAGAAGGAGAATTGGCTGAAACTAACCCAAAAATTGGAAGAGTCTATTCTAAGAGGAAAATGTCAGAAGAAATTCCCTTGGAATTAGATTCCCAGTTCATAGATAGTTTTATGACCCTAAAATCCATGCTGGAGGAAATGTATAGGGACTTTAAGAAACATAGAGATGAATATTCATCAAGCTCCAAACAAGACAAAGGAGTAGAAGAATCTCTCCTCCATGACAATTATAAAGGCAAAGGGAAATAAGAAAAATTTCTTACACCTCCTAATAGCCCTGAAAAATAAAAAGAAGACATCTTTGATTAAATTAGATGCTAAATTTGATTTACCAATATATGATGGAGAGTTGAATGCAAAGAAGTCGGATAATTGGATCAAACAGATTGATGTTTATTGCAAAGTGCAAAGCATTGACTCAAACAAGAGTAAGATTCAGTTGGCCAGCCTACGCCTTGGAGGCACTGTCTTGGTATAGTGGGAAGGTAGGACACAAGATGACATGAAGAAACATGGTAAGATTCTTTTTGTCTGGAGTGAATTTGTTTCTGCAATTAAAAATCAATTCTATCCACTAGCCTACATGCAGCAAGCCATGATGAGCTGGAAAACTCTTCGACAACTAAATGCGAAAAGTGTACAAGGTTACACCCAAGAATTTAAGAAAGGAGCTTTGATTCTAGGAATTTCTTTAGACTCACCTGAGACTTTGTTGAAGTATATATGTGGTCTACACATCTACATGAGGCACACTATCCTCATGTTTAATCCGAATAGCATAGATGAGATATCCATTCATGCTACGCATCGAGAAGCTAGAGGTAAGAATGGGAACCCAGAAGTTGGGGGATCATCCCAACCCACTATAAGTAAAAATAAGGATAAAAGAAAACAAAAATGCAAAGAGAGGAAGAGAAACACTGTATAGAAAAGCAAGTCTTCATGCACTCACCATAAGAAGGATGGGCATGATGATGAACACTACTAGATTCTGCACCCAGAGTTGAAACCTAAGAAGTTCGAGGGCAAGAAGAAGAACACTGCTACAGCTATTCAAAAGGATTTGGGGCTAGACTCAGGAGATGAAGCAACAATCATAGCCACAGGTATAAAAGGTAAAAATTCTGAAGCATCTACTAGTAATTCTGCACAATCTACTGATAATGAAGAAAATGAGAGAACAAGACGTGAGCTTTTTCATATTCGAGTTATTTCCAATAATCAAAAGATTGATACTTTGTTTGATAGTGGCTCACAAGTAAATTTAATTTCTGAAGCAATTGTAAAGAAGTTGGGATTACTAACCACACCTCACAAGAAACCATATCCATTAGGTTGGCTATGTGATAAAGAAAAGCTGCAAGTGACTAGACAATGTAAACTTAAGCTTTCTTTTGGGTTAGCATTTGTAGATGAGGTTGAGTTAGATATAGTTCCTTTGGATATATGTGGAATTGTTTTAGGAAGTCCTTACTTGTATCATAGAAAAACTATTTTCTATAGAGCTGAGAACAAGTATCTACTCATTAAAGATGGAATCAAATATATTGTAAGAGCTCATAAGCTCAAGAATAATTATACTCTCATAAACTCAGTGCAGATGAAATGAATTGTAAATTCATGCAAACAATTTTTACTGATGGTTGTAAAGGAAAAGAAACCTGATAAAACCAATGTATTTGAGGGCTATGATGCTAAATAGCAAGCTGATTTAGAAATAGTTGTTTCAGGATATGATGTATTATTTCAAGAACCTAAAGGTCTACCACCCAAAAAGGAAATAATGCATGACATTAGTTTGCAGCAAGATGCTCCATTGCCTAACATTGGAATGTACAGGTTGTTCGCTTTAGAGAATACAAAAATCAAGAAGTAGGTACAGGAGCTACTCGGGAAGGGGTTCATCAGATCTAGCACATCACCATGTGGGTCTCCAATTGTTTTGGTGAAAAAGAAAGAGGGCTCGTGGAGAATGTGCATTGATTAACGAGCACTGAATAAGATAACGATCAAAAATCGTTATCCCCTTCCTCGCATAGATGATCTATTAGATCAGTTAAAAGAAGCTATTTATTTTTCCAAGTTAAACTTGCATAGTGGCTATCATCAGGTCAGAGTTGCAGAGCAAGATGTATGGAAGACTACTTTCGAAACAAAACAGGGATTGTATCAGTGGCTAGTTATGCCTTTTGGCTTAACTAATGCTCTTGCTACTTTCATGAGAGTAATGAATGATGTACTTAGACCCTTTCTTGATGATTTTTTTTATTGTATAGCTGGATGACATTCTTATATTTAGCAAAACATGGGAAGAACATTTAAAGCATGTTAAGCAGACACTAGATGTTTTGAAAAGAGAATAACTCTATGTTAAACTCTCAAAATGTGAATTTGGGAAAACATATTTGAATTATTTGGGACATATAGTAGGGGGTGGTGAATTGAAGATATATCCCTCTAAGGTTGCAGTCATTGTAAACTGGTCTAAACCCAAATATGCTATAGAATTTAGAAGCTTCTCAGGAGAAGCACAATATTGGAGAAAGTTTATTTCTAACTTTTCCTTAATTGCAACTCCCTTACATGCTTTAACAGGATTGAACAAGGTGTTTTAGTGGGGAGGCAAATAGTAGAAAGCCTTCAACACCTTGAAAGAAAAGGTTAGTACAACACCATTACTAGCATTGCTTGATCTTCAAAGACCATTTGAGATTGAAACAGATGCTAGTGACTATGCCATGGGAGCAGTGTTGATGTAGCATGGTAAACCCATATGTTATAATTCTGAGACATTTAATTCTGCATTAGTTAACTATCCCACATATTATAAAGAATTGTATGCATTAGTACAGAGTGTGAAAAGTGGAAACATTACTTAATGGGCAAAGAGACAGTTATACATACTGATCATCAACCACTTCAATATCTAGACTCCCATTTTTTGTTGCAACAATCAAGACACTATGGATGGATGGGTTTTCTACAACAATTTCATTTAGTCATCAGATATAAAAAGGACATACACAATAAAGATGTAGATATGTTATCTAGACCAATTATAAATGCATCTACTATACTTAAGCACAATTCAGTATTGCATGAGAGCTACATTGAAAATTATGCTCAAGGTATAGATTTTAAAGATGTATATGCAACTTTAAGTCAAGGAAAATGAGTAGAAGAACTGGATTATCATATTAAGGGCCAACTCTTGTATCATTGTGGGAATCTATGCATTCCATAAACTAAAAGAGTAAAGATAATTCGATAAGCACACACTTCTCTAATATCAGGTCACTTTGGTGTAAGTAAAATGGTTGCACAACTGCAAAGATTTTGTTATTGGCCGAAAATGAATGAGATAGTTTCTAGATATGTAAGAGGGTGTACCATGTGTGCTAAAAGCAAGCCCAATAATAGAAAAATAGGCTTGTACACTCCACTACCAGTTCCTTCTCATCCTTGGGAAAGTTTTTCAATGGACTTTGTTGGAGGACTGCCTAAATCTAGGAAATGTCATGACTATTTATATGTTGTTGTGGATAGGTTCAACAAAATGTGCATTTTAATACCTTGTAACAAACAGATTACATCCGACTAAACTACAAAGTTGTTCTTTCAGCATGTATGGGTTCATTTTGGATTACCCACTTCCATAATCTATGATTGAGATACCCAATTTGTTGGGAAATTTTGGTCAAGCTTGTGGGAATCGATGGACACCACGCTGAAAAAAAGCACAACTTTTCATCTGCAAATAGATGGCCAAACAAAAGTGGTAAAAAAGATAGTGATCCAGTTGCTCAGATGCTATTGCAGCAAGCATCCCAAACTTTGGAATGAACAATTATGTTATGTGTAGCATGCTTATAACCGAGCTAAACATTATTCTACACATGGATCTCCTTTCGAGACTTGTTTTGGTTTCACACCAAGGTCTCCCTTGGATTTTGTCTTTGGTAAAGACATAGCAGTTGATGGACACAGTGATGTGGACAAGGCAACCAAGTTCATTGAACAAATCCAAGAGATTCACCAGGCAGTACAGGAACAATTGGAAAAGAACCAAGACAAGTACAAGGCAAGGCATGACAAACATCGGATGGAGCATAGTTTCCACGTTGGTGACCAAGTCTGGACGTATATTAGGAAAGACAAAATGCAAGGTGAAGGTAAGAAGTTGAAGCCAAGAAGGTGTGGACCTTTCAAGATACCTGAAAAAATTGGTGAGAATGCTTTTCACCTTGATCTACCAGCTTACATGCACATCTACTTAGTTTTTAATGTAGGCAGCTTGAGACTATTTGAACTTTCATTAATTGAAGATCCCAAAGAGCAGAGTCAATTGTCTTCTATTGATGATCTGTTACCTGAATATCTTAATGAGTTGCAGGAAGATATAGTTCTGGAAAAGAAGGTAAGAATTACACATAGAGGAAATGTTGAGTACCTCAGGATCAGACTTAGAGGTTCAAAGCCAAGGAGTGCGAAATGGATAGAAATTGAGCAAGTGAGGAAGCAATACCATCACTTAATAGACACTTGAAAAAAAACAAACTTTTGGCGGTCCAAAATGTTTTTCATTGGGAAGGACGTGATACGAATTAGTTCCTAAAAACTCTCTAAGTTTTCAAGACTATTTCAAATTATGCTAAAAGATTCAAGTCTTAGAAAAGATTGAAGCTATCAGAAGGAATCCTCATAACAATTGCAGTTGTGGCTAGAGTGCAGCAACGAGGACCCTCGGTCAAGCGCACAGACTGTTGGCCCATGGTAAAGTGCAATTGGACAAAAATGGAAAAATTGGAGGCCAGATCAAGAAATAGAGGTGGATTCTGATATGCATAGGGCATCCTCCTTAGTGAAGGAAAGCTTCGAAGCGCCCAGACCTAAAAATGCTATAAAATTTGGAAAAGTAATTGTTTCGGTTTTGTAGCGTGGGATTCCACAAAACCAACAGGATAGCAGAAGGCTTCGAGGCGGTAAGACGTTTTGACTGAATCTCACCCGATGCCACACATCGAGAGACATGTGTCCAATAGAAGAGAGAGAAAACCACCTGCATCAGATGGGTAAACATCGTGCGACTTGTCTACCTGATATGAAGGACGACCGTAGGATTTGGGGGGACCAAATCAACCATGAAGATGCGTCATGATGACTGACTGGATTTGACAGGTTAAAAATTAAGATGACAGGGGATTTGGAGTCTGATGTGGATGATGAGTTAGCAAACGATTCGTGTTCACAGGTGATCTTGAAGCAAATAGATTTAACGACCATTCAAATATGATTCAGGGAATCTGACACCCAATTCGTTAGCAAATAGGTTGCCACCTTCCTGCGAGGCATTACCCAATGATGATGACGCAGAGTAGAGGAATTCAAATAGAAAGAGGAAAGGAAACCAGAAGGCTGGGAAGTGGAAATGAGTAGTCAAAGAACATATTGGCTTTAAAGCCATGAATTGACAGAGGGAGAGGACGAACAACACACAAAGGAAGACAGTGAAGAGACTCGAAAAGCTAAGAGCAGAGAATAGAGAGTAGAAGCCAAGCTGACCTGAAGGTAGCATCAAGCCAGATAGAGCTAGAGAGAGTCTGAGAGTCTGAGTACTCCATTAAAGGCTTGAGAGGTTCAAGAAAGCTCCTCAGCATAGGCCTGTCATACTACTATGACCGTCAGGGGTCGAGTTTAGTAAGGAGAGTCTATGCACTCCATTCCTACTGACTTCATTATGTTTAGTGAGTCTTGAATCAAGCTCACTGTTGTAAAAAATGTACTTGAAAACATAATAGAGAGGCCACCACTGAAAGGCTAGACAAAGAGACATAGTCCAGGAGTGTTGGGTGAACTCCTTATTTAAACTTGTTTTGTTTACATGTTTGATTGTTATGTTTTCTCTGATTGCCTCATTGTCTATGTATTCTAGCAATATTATCGATTCGTTGCATAAGTAACATAGGCACATCCATGCACATGAGTCTGTAATACCTTTCATTCTTTATCATGGATAAATTCCAGATCAAAAGACCTTATTGCAGTCACTGCAAAAAGGAAGGTCACGATGATGATCATTGTTGGAAAATGCACCCAGAAAAGAGACCAAAGAAATATGGAGGAAAAGGTAAGCAGAAGACAGTGGCAACTTTGTAGCAAGACCTTTGATCCGATTCGGGGGATGAAGCATTAATCACATCAATAGGAACAAAAGGTACTCTTACACCTCATGTTAATTCTTAATCGCATGAAGGCACTAGTTTTGTAAGTGAGTCCCTTCCTAATGAATGAAAGAGAATTGAGCTATTTCATATCAGAGTTGTTGTAAATCATACTAAAGTGGAAACTCAATTTGATATTGGATCCCAAGAAAACTTAATTGCAGAATCCTAGGTAAAGAAACTCGGCTTAGAAACAAAACCACATCCAAAACCTTACCCGCTTGGATGGATACATGATAAAGCAAAATTTAATGTAACTAAGCAGTGTAAAGTAAGATTTGTGATCACTTCTAAGCTAGTGGATGAAGTAGAACTTGATGTGATACCATTGGATATCTGTGGCATGGTGTTAGGGAGTCTGTATCTATATGATACAAAGACAAACTTCTTCTATCATGAAAACAAATACCAAATCACAAAAGATGGGGTAGAATATATAGTAAGGGCTCATAAAAATAAAATCAATGCTAGTCTTGTAAGAGTAGGACAAATGAAAAGGTTGGTGAATTCCAGTAAGGGTTGCATGCTTATGGTTGTAAGGGAAAACAAGGTTGAATTAGCCAACGCTTTCTAGGGTTGTGATCAGGAACATAAAAAGGAAATATGTGAATTACTTTCTAACTATGATGAGATGTTTCAGGAACCGAAGGGATTACCTCCGAAGAGGGAAATCCAACATGAGATCCATATGAAGCATAATGCTCCTTTACCAAATATTGGCATGTACAGGATGTCAACCATTGAGATGGTGGAAATTAAAAAAAAAAGGTGTAGGAATTGCTATACCAAGGGGTCATCAGATCGAGCACTTCTCCATGTGGCTCACCAATTGTCTTAGTGCTAAAGAAAGATGGCACATGGAGGATGTGCATGGATTACCGAGCACTAAACAAAATCAAGATGAAAAATCGTTACCTTCTTCCACGTATTGATGACTTATTATATCAGTTAAAGAATGTTATCTATTTCACCAAATTAGATTTGCGTAGTGGTTATCACCAGGTCCAAATTGCAGAGCAGGATGTGTGGAAAACCACCTTCAATACCAAACAGGGGTTGTTCAAATGAATGTTGATGCCATTCGGACTTTGCAACGCTCCAGCCACTTTTATGAGGGTCACGAATGATATCTTTAGGCCTTTCATTGATGAATTTGTTCTTGTATATCTAGATGATATCCTTGTCTTTAGTAAAAGTTGGAATGAAGATGTGCATCATGTGATGAAAGTGCTTGATGTATTGAAAAAAGAAAAACTCTATGTAAAAATGTCATAGTGTGAGTTTAGGAAAACCTCTTTGGGTTACCTAGGTCATATTGTTGGTCATGGTGAGTTAAAAATTGGTCCTTCTAAAGTTGAAGAAATTGTAAATTGGCCTAAGCCTACTAGTGTAACCGAGGTCCATAGCTTTTTAGGTGCAGTCCAGTACTGGAGGAGATTTATTGCCAATTTCTCTGTTATTGCAGCACCTCTGCACACATTGACAAGTGTGAAACAAGTCTTCCAATGGGGAAAAAGACAGGAGAAGTCCTTCGAAACATTGAAGGAAAATATCAGCACCGTGCCAGTCTTAGCCTTACCAAATCTCCAATATCTATTCGAGATCGAAACAGATGCTAGTGGTTATGCCATGAGAGTTGTACTAATGTAGCAAAAGAAGTCAATATGTTACCATTCTGAGAAGTTCACTTAGGTTGTGATAAAATAGCCCACTTATGTCAAGGAGCTTTATGCCTTGGTGCAGAGTGTGAAAAAGTGGAAACACTACTTGATCGGCAAGGAGACTTTCATCCATATGGATCATCAACCCTTGTGGTATCTTCAGTCACAGACCAAGTTGCAACAATCTCGTGATTTCAGGTGGATGGGTTTTCTTTAACAGTTTCGTCTGGTGATAAAGTATAAGAAGGACACTAGCAATAAAGTGGCTGATATGGTATCTCACCCTCCTATTTCTGTTTTTGTTATTTTTCATAATGCTTCATTGTCTTTTGGGAGTTATGTTGAACAATATGCTAACGATGATGAATTTAAGGATATTAATGCAAAACTAACCCATGGTTCACAGGTGGACAACTATCACTTGCAGGGGAAACTATTGTATCACCATGGAAAATTGTGCGTTCCCACAGGGGAACGAGTACATGTAATTCGAGAGGCCCACACCTCTATTGTGTCTAGTCATTTTGGTGTCAAAAAGACTTTATGTCATGTACAAAGATTTTTTTTTTTTGGCCTCATATGAAGAACATTGTGACTCACTATATAATGGGTTGTATGATGTGTTCTATTTCAAAGCCCTCTAACAGAAAACTCGGGCTCTACACACCACTACCTATTCCGATTTGTCCATGGGAAAGTGTGTCAATGGACTTTGTAGGAGGTTTGCCTTCGTCTAAGAAGAGTCACGATTATTTGTATGTTGTCATTGACCATTTTAGTAAGATGGGTATTTTAATGCCTTGTAAAAAGAAGATCACTACAAAGCAGACTACTTATCTTTTCTTTCAACATGTTTGGGTCCATTTTTGGCTACCCACATCAATTGTGTCAGATCGGGACTCTCACTTTCTCGGAGAGTTTTGGACCAACTTGTGGAAGATGATGGACACCAAGTTGAAAAGAAACACGACATTTCATCCACAAACTGACGGACAGACAGAGGTTATCAAGCACATCATGGTACACTTGTTACAAGGCTATTGTGGGAAAAATCCTAAGTTGTGGGATGAGCATCTCCCATATGTGTAGCATTCCTACAACTGAGTAGTGCACTCATCTATGTAGCGTTCACCATTTGAGACATGTTTTGGTTACCTACCAAAGGACTCTTTTGATATGGTATTTGGAAGGGAAGATGATTCCAGTGGACGTAATGATAGGGACAAAGCTCAACAGTTCATTTAGCGGATCTAGTTGATTCACCAAGCAGTACAATAGTAGTTGGAGAAAAGTCAAGCCCGTTATAAGGCTCGACATGACAAAAATTGAGTCGACCATCAATTCCAAGTGGGACAAATTTTTGTTCCACATCAGCAAGGACAGGATGAAGGGAGAAGGGAATAAGTTGTGACCAATCTGGTATGGTCCATTCACCATTTTGGAGAAGATTGGAAACAATGCCTTTCATCTTGATTTGCTGATATATATGAAAATGTACTTTGTATTGAACGTGGAGAAATTAAAGTTGTATGAAACACCATTGATTATGTACACCGATGAGGTGGGCACAGTTCCCACAATTGATGATTTTGCACCAGAGTATCTCGATGATTTACCTGAAGACATCATCCTTGATAGAAGAACTAAGACTTCATGCTGAGGAGATGTGGAATACCTTCGAGTTGGTTTCAAGGGGATGCACCCCAACAAGGAAAAATGGCTAGAGAAGGAAAGAGTGAGGGAACAATTCCCTCACTTTCCAATTAACTAATAAAGCTTTTGGTGATCCAAAAGCTCCTCAATGGGGAGTATTGATCCAGATGGATCTTTAAACATAGTTGCATGGAAAATCTCAAAAAATTCAAAGTGGCAGAAATGCAAGTATCTGGACATCATATTGAAGTGCTCATCGGCTTGATTCCAACGGTGTGAACAACAATCCAATCCGAGTTCAAATGAAGGAGATAGAAGCAGCCAAAGTTCTAGTTGACTTGCAAGAAATAGGGGAAAATGAAAGTCCAAAGATGCTCCTAGAAGTAGTCATGTTCCATAGATCTTTTCATTCTGAATCTACTGCAACTTGAATGGGCTGAAATGGACTTTAGATGATGAAGTTATCACCAAAAAAATCTTCCTTTATTCCTTTGCAAAATGAGGCATTTTCTCTAAAAAATGGGTTTAAAGCCTTTAAAAGGTAAATCACAATTGGAGGAGTCAAAAGGCAGGCTTAAGCCAAGGATAGAGGAACCTCCAACCAGTGATCTCTGACTAATTGCAATCGGGGGCAAGCGATGGGTGATATCGGAGAAACAAAAGGCATAGTCCCCGCTGATCCGATACGTGAGGTGCGATATCGGTGATCGGCAGGTTGGCACATCAGCGATCAACAAATTGACATATCAGCGATCGATGGATCCAAAGGAAAGAACACCTGGGCTGTTATAGTGTGATATGCTGATGTGATCTGCCGACAACGATCGACGATCAATGATTGGTGATCGAAGATTCCCTGCTACAATGGCCATGGAGAACATGATATGCTGATAGCGATAAAGGGCCAGAACCAATGGGTTTATAGACCTAATTTGATATATTTTGAAGTTTGGTTTTTAAGGTTTTCTAGTGTTTTCTATGTATTATTGCTTTTAACGGGAAAAGGCCTATTTTCGAGGTTTGGTTATGCCCGTCGATCCTTCCATTCAATGGCTACTATTCTAAAAAAATCTACCTCCTATCTAAGCATGCTTGTAAGAAAGGAAGTGTTATAAAACCTGATGCATGTGGAAAAGTGCAGGGGCAGAGGATTTTTGGCACACAGTTTGAGGCAAAAGCAGTGCAGGAGGGCAAAAGTGCATTTTGTCTGAATTGGACAAATCTTATATGTTTTTAGCCCCTCTCAACACCACGGACGTAGTGGTGCTATCCATTTCTCCATCTGAGTTTTCCATTTCTCAACCGTTTTCTAGAATGGACGTATAAGACTCCTTTTATGTAACTGATGATTGTATTCTCCTTTTTCATGCCATTTAATGAATGAAGGCCTCCCCATTGATTGAGAAGGGCCTGGAGATGTAGTCCAAATTGTACAACTTTGTTATAAACTCTTGTTTTCTTCTTCTCATTATTTATGTGTTTCTTCGTCTTCTCTCATGTGCACACTAGATTTATATGGTAGCGACAATTTCTACATGCGATTCTTTAATACATCTATAAGAAAAAGATCCCTGGATCACAAAGCAATGACTTCTCTCAAGTTGTTAACACACCCAAGATCACATGCTAATACTCTTGTTGCGTGCAGTTGCTAGCACATCAAAAATTTATAATTGTTCAGCTATGTTTCTACATGAAAAACTATGCTAGACATGCTACTAGAATGAGAGAGAAGTTACAAAATTGGTTTTTCTACATGTTGAGAGGAGGTGAATTAGTTCAATTTTGGAAGATGAAGAGCTTAGTGGCATAAGAAGCGTTTTTTGTATTAGTGGAGTACAAAGAGGTCAACAACAAAAGGATAAATGGTAGGAATAAGGAAGGAAAGGGACCTTTTTCTACATTCAAGATTTTGTTTTTTCCTCTTGGCTATTGGATATTTGGTTGTTGGATTGCTAGTGTTGGTTTAGTTGTTTAACAATTTTCAGAGAGTGTGATTGGCTTCTATACGAGTTAGGAAGGTGTCTAGTTATTATGCATGTTGTTGCTATGTAACAATATGGATATATCAAGTGCTCTAAGGATGTTGTTATGTAATATGGACTCTTGTCTATAACAACACATTTTGAAATAATAAAATGATATTTGAATCCCTTTTTGTGTTCTCATGAGCAAACTCGAATTACTCTCTGTTTGTGCTTTGTAATTTAATCCTAAATTAATTAATTTAGAATCCAAACTCTAATGGCCTCGGTTATGTGCTCTATAACAATGATCCATATTATGTAGGTGTTGTGAAAGATACGGAACTTGGACTAGGTCGAAGAATATTTGCAGGTGTAAGTGAAAGATGAAAGACAAACTTGTGATCTAAAAGAAAAAGAGTGATAGAAGAAAAACATAAATGATGAAATATAAAGAAGGAAAATTCTCATTGGAGAGGTAAAGGAATTAATAATGATAAAACTATTCTATTGACTTATGTTTTTGGCATAGGTTGATGTTCTAATAAATATATTGCAAGGAGGGTATAATTGTATTTTCAATGGTATCCGACACTCTTGACTTCAGTTATGGTCAATGATAAAATTATGAATATTGATTCTATCTAGCTCAATATATTTTCGTTGTTAGAATGAGTTATTATAACAAGGAACATGAATTTTAGGATGAAGAATGACCATAGACACCAATGTTGACTCATGAAACCCAAAGAAGACTCCAAACATAAAGGTAAAACATAAGGAATGTATAGTGATGATATTGAAATGGGATAGGAATTTGTTGGGAATTTATTAAATCACTTGGAATGCCTATTTTACCTAAATTTAGATGCTACAATTGAAATGATATGCTAGAAGGGATGTATGATCAATTATACTGAACACTTCGAGTTTTTTTGTCCAAGTTGTAAAATTCTAGTAATAGACAAATTGATTTGTAGGGGTTTTTGTAATCAAAATACATAGATTAATGTGGTAGTATATGTAATAATTTAGAGTGTATACTTCTTATGTATACATATGATGTCACGTCAAATTTTGGAATCAACCACTTGGATCTAGGTATAAAAATTTATAAGTGGACTCATATTTAAGCATGATGTGGGCTCAAAGAATTTGATTCTTCGATTAAGTGGGGAATGTGAGATAGAATAATCTGAGATTGTGAGAAAGTTGGGACCAAATTAGGTAGAGATTAATATGCTGATGAATTGTGTAACTGAAAAGGATTCCTAGAGAGCCAATGGGTATAGTGGGTGGCACTCATGTGTCTTAGTAGATGGGTTTATTTTTGGATGGACATCAATGATCAATTGTTTGTAAGAAGAAGTAGAAAATAGGTACAAAGGGAAGAAGAGGAAAGCACGTTGTGAAGAAGCACAAGTGAAAATGTCATCCTCAAATTAGAAGAAAAACATATCTCATAAAAAAAATATAGCAAAAATGACGATTACAACACTAAAAATCGAGTGATGGTGGATAGTGAAGGTAAAAGTTTGTGTGTGTTGTGGAATGGATTGAATACCATATTGTGATGTGAGTTAGACATTGTGTTGTAAAAAAGTTAGTATAATGTCATCTTTGAGTTAATGTACTGCTCCTAGAAAATATTTGAGCATGTTTCTTATTAGTTAGAAACCATTTGGTGCAATGGTTTGTGGTCATCCAAAACTACTTGATGCATTTATTTTGGTAGGTAGAAACTTCATGTGAGGATGTGATTAAGAAACAAAAATTTAGAAGAGATATAAAACATATGGATGGGGATTCATATATAAATTTTCATTTGTTGGGAAGTATGATACTAGAGCATTGAGAGCTGTCTTTAGAAGAATCCACAATTTTGTTCATTACAAGTGGTTAGTTCCCTTTTAATATAGGTTTGTTCTCCTTGCTCCTTGGTTGACAATGAAATAAATATTTACTTTCAAGAGGAAGATTTGTCTAATGCTTCCCTTCCTCTCCTTCTCCCAGAAACATTTTCTACCCTTCTTTTGAAATCTCACTAGTCCTTCCATCATACTCTTTTTACAAAAAATCCACAGTGGTTGGGTGTCATTGCCTTGCTCCTTCTTCAATCCAACTTCCCTGAATTTCAATTTAATTCTCAACAAGTTCTATAATTGCACCAAGATAGCTCTATACTCCCCTTGCCAAGATATTGGTAACAATATCCCTCAACCATATTAATAACTTTTGTTTGTCTTTGTATTTAACCAACAAATTTAGATCTCCTTTTTCTCAAGGATATTTTGGATGCCTGCAACATTCCTATCCTTTTGGAACAATCATCAAATGTTTTCCACCATCTATTAGATTCCATTTCTCTTGATCTCCTCAGAGAACATTTTCTTGTTCCTCATCCTTTTGGATGATCTTCCCAACCTTGGGTATTGCATAACCTGCATTCACATAAAGTATATCAATTTAAAAAATATGATTTATTCAGCCTCTTCTGCTATCCTCTTTAGCAATTTCCCCTTTCTTATGGTTTTTATGAGATATGGTTGTCTCATACTTTCCCATGACAAATTTCAAAGTCTATCTTCTTCCCATTCCTTGCGAAGGTACTTCATTATCCTCGTTCCTTATGAAAATTGCAGATATATGTCCTCTTTTGGTAATTTTTGAGGCCTGTACCCATACACAAAATATCAAATTCAAAGTTATAAGGATCTCTAGTGTTATCTTCTCTAAGACCTGTAAGTTGACATGCAACTTTCTCTCATTTCATGAGGATCTCATGTAGTTCCTTTCATAGTCCTCTTCTTACCTAAGAATTTCAAAAATATTACTTGATTCTCATTCACATGTCTCTCTCTCATCTTGTTGTTCATGCCTATTATCCACTCCTTTCTCCAATTCCAATTTTTCATGGTGCATATGCATCCTTAGATCCATAATTCTTTCTTCTATGGAATTTAAAACCTCGCACAAATAAGAAAACATGTTTTGAGTTAATATTTTAGACTCCATACAACCTTCATCCTCCATTAGCCATTATATCCCTCAAATTATGGTTGCATTTCATCCAACAATTCAACTTCATCATCATTCTCCATGAGCATTTCACTTGAGTTTTGTCTAGCATCTATCTTGCCCAATTGCATATATGTTCCTCTAGGGAATTTGTTGATGCCTCTATCTCCTAAAGGAAAATTTGGTTTCTTCCATTCTTTCATGGAATTTGTAATAAATTTCCACCTTCATGACCTACACCGAAATAAAACTAATTAGTTTTTAAAATCTGAGGCTCTTGAGCCTCTATTGATACTTATAGCGTCATTTGTATTTTAAGATATTGTTGGAAATCAAGAGGTTTTTCATATTATCATGAGATTTCAATTATATGATAATTACTTGTGATACTGGTATCATTTTACGATTGTTTTTTCTTTCTTCATCAAGAAATTACCATAAAACATGATGATCATAGAAGACAATTAAACACAATATATAGGCATCAAGCTAGGGAAAAACCCCTCCAAGGGGTAACCTAAAAAATTCTCTTCTTATAGAATCAAGTGAGATATCGAAGATCCATAACAACAAAAAACTTCCATGTCTAGATGAAAATACAAACCTTCCTTCCTTCTAATAGATTCATCAACAAGATGTTAGAAAGTGTAGCAAGAAAGACTCAATTTGACATTAGCTTTAGTCAAAGTGAGTAAATCAAATTTCCACATCAGTAGGACAACTTGGAGGATGTTAACTATTATGACATAGATCTTGTCACTCAGTTATCTCAATAAATTTGAGTTAGTGGGCTTGGAGTTTAGTCAAGCATGTGTGATTGCTAAATTTTAGCAATCTAGTTTAGTTATTTTTAGTTGTACTCAATGAACCGATCTCTAACTAATGTTAGAGTTAGTTGAAGGTTAATTTTGCAGTGAGATAGTAGTATAACTCAAATATCTATCAGTTAACTGATCTTCCAACCAAAAATAGTTCATGCATGCATGGGTTTTGAATTTCTCATATGGAGTGGAGGAGAAAAAGCCTAATGTAACATGAGTTGTATACTAGTTGAGTGTACAATTGTTGCATGTAGTCAGGAGATCAATCCTAGGGAATTATAGTGAGATAGTAGTCTAACTTAGAGATCTATTGGTTAAATGATCAATCATCCAAAAATAGCTCATGCATGCATGGGTTTTGAATCACTTGTCTAGAGTGGAGGAGACTGTTAGGGTCCTATAATAATAGGATTCATAATTTTGAATTGGCTATAGTTAGTCTTGTAATATTGTACATAATTTTGCTTTCTAAAAAATGTTTTCCATATTAAAAATTAAAAAAAATCTAAAGAGGGTATGTCCTAAAAGAATAATCAAAGGACAAAAAGAAAGGAGAAAAATATCAAAAAAGTGAAAAATATGAACCTCAAAAAGAAATAAAACAGATCATGAAAGTGTGAAAATTCAAATTTCACTACTTTTTACTTTGTTGGAAATAATACTAGGGGGGGTTGAATCAGTATTATCAAATCACTAAATTTTTCATTTCCATACTTTGATTCATATATGCTACTTCAGTTAAGGGAACCCGTGTCTACACACAACTGTGTTTAATGCAACTAGCATATATCCAGTAAACTTATAATTCAATTAATCCATTATATGTTGATCTCTAATTAGTGCATCATAACTTCATTTACCATATGAACAGTAAACAGGTGTAGTAAGACAGAACATATCATCACACATAAGAAGCACACACGAACACCATGATATAAGGTGGAAACCCAATGCGGGACAAAAACCACCTGCTATTGTTTTCTTTAAGATAAGAAAAACCTGTTTACAATCTTGTACTGGCGCAAAATCATACCAGTATGCAGGCACCCACCTGCAGCAGGCTACAACCTTCTCTCGTTCTCCAGCTACTACTGTAAGGGAGCTATAATCCCCTAACTCTTGTACTAGCCAGTCTGTTTACTAGTACGTAGGCACCAACCTACTGAAGGATACAACCTTCTTGAGTCATCAGAACACCATAATATGAAGGCCACGTTTCATCTAATTTTCGTACTAGACCCATCAACAACATTGAAGGACAAAATCAATCACCACTACTATACAACCATCAACTACACTTGCATCATTCATTTTTGAATCACCGAACACTAAATCACTGAAACTCTGTCAACAAAACATAGTCACCAGAACATAGAGCAGAACACAAAGCTCTGCAACAACAACCAGATCCAACTGCAACTTCAAATATCATATCTCACAATGTATATGCCACTATGATGAACCAAACGTGTGTGTATACGTGCTTTTACCAAAGACAATCCGTGTACAGATTTGTAAATATTTACTCATAACTTTGTAGCTATTCCAAACATCAGTCATACCTAGATCATAACATTTATACAATAAAACATGCATCAATAATTCAGATCTAGTCTATCCATGATCAAACCACATAATTATAATGCATTCCAAGCCTTCTGATCCCGATCTGTCATCCATCATCAACCGCATAGGTGCATCTTGGTTCAGATCAAGAAAACCATCTCAAACCCATAACGAGCTTACTAGATCTCACACTTCATCAGATATTTAATCCTTGCACTCTCACACCTCTTGGCCTAATGATATTCTCCTTATATAGGTTTAGGCCTCTCTCAATATCATGGTCTAAAACCACGTTGAACCAATACTTTGGACCCAATACCTGGGGTCAGTACCTCAGACCAAATACCATGGACCAAATACCAAAATACCGTGGACCAAATACCACAGACCAAAACTTAGTTTTCAAACATGTACACGCATTTCCTTCTATAAACATGCATGTGTATGTATACATGTCTTGGTATATGGTGAACCCGCGTGTATACGCTTCTTTGTCACATCACACTTGTGTATATCTCTCTGATCATTAATTCTTCGCTATTTACTAGTTGTACTATGATCTGTCATCTGAGTGAGTTGCCATCAAGGACAACACCTGTATCATATTTGTATCATAATGCCAACAATCTCCCCCTTTGGACTTGATGGCAACAACAACACCAAGTCACTCTCCCCCTTTGTCATCAAGGGCAAAGGGCGAAACAAGATATTCTCTCCCTTGGTATACATTCTGTTGTCCATACTCCCCCTGAGTACATGCTGAATTCTCTGATTGAGCTCCCCTTTTGTATAAGCTAAGATGTGTCAATCTGTCCATGCTCCCCCTGAGCACATGCCGAGTCTAAACAAGACCATGATAGTCATCAGCAACTATCATACACCATATTATCTACACTGTAAGCATCTCTCATCAATATCAACAACCTGTAACCTACAATATCATTCTCTTGACCAACCAATAGTAAGTAGCAAGATGTATCATTTAGCCACATAAGCATTATCACCAAAGTCTTCTAACCATAATGCCAACAATGCCAACAAATATGTCAACAATTATTCGAAGCATATGCTCCCCCTGAACGAGTGCCAATCAACACTTACCATGACTAAACCATATTAGACTTCTTTTGCTCAGTCTTTCATGTTGCTTTTTCTCAAACCAACGTATACGCAACTGTGCAGCTTCGAACTCGCATATACACGTGACTTGTCTTCATGAAACTTGTGTATAAGATTTAGAACATTGAGATTCCACACTTTCAGCTCCTTCTGAGATTGTCATGTCTGTATACTATGCTATGCCACATCTTTCTAACTGTACTTCCTTTTTCTTCCATATCTTCAACTCTGATGATGTTTTCTCCTTTTGGTATGGTGTCTATACTTTTTTCCTACATTCCTTTGCTATATGTCCAAGCTTGTTACATGCATAACATATTACATGTTTCATATTCCTTCTATAGAAATCAACATCTTTATGACCGAACATATTGCAAGAAAAACAGTACCCCTTAAAGTACCTAGAACGTGATGATCTTTCTGTGTGATGGTCTTGAACCATTATACTTCTGCATCTGGCTGCAACATGTCCAAAATTATGACATACATAGCATTCAACATTGTTCATAAGAGGAATAACTGTCTATCACTTCCATATTTAGGAGCAAAAGATTTTCTTTGATGATTATCTTTCCTTGGTTGTTGATGGGTTTGACCTCTCATCTCCTTGTTGAGCATTTCAGATTTTGCATTAGAGTTTCTTGTCTCGCCTTGTGAGCTAGATTCAACTTTAAGAGATTCATAAAAATCAAGACCAGTTTTGATAGTAGGTGAGCTATGGCTACTAAGAATATCATCCAAAATCTTATTACTCTCTTGAAATTGTAATATGTTATCTTTTTCTTCTAATTTACTTTTCAAGATATTTACCTCATGTCATGCGGAAAGAGTTAATCTTGCAGACAAAACCAACCTCCCTAGAAGCCTAAGACTTTCTAGTGACAAACAAGACAACTAAGAGCAATCCTTCTCTAAACATGCATTCATCACATGAGAAATCAAGTGTTTTAGATCCTACCTGTAGTCCAACGCTGTTGTAGTAGTCCAGCCTCGTCGATTCGGATGAGCTCCTCCTTCACTTCGAAACCTGCATTCACTAACAATCAAACGATTAAATAGCACCTGAATATCTCATAAAATAAAACATATTCAACATACAGACCAAGGAGTATATGAAACAACTCATTAATAACAAATTGTTGAGAAGAATGGACTTATTTGTATTAATAGGAAAAAAAAGAAACCATTACAACCTGAGCCTTGGTGTTGTGCAAGTTCCTCCCAGGGTCCAGCAAGAGTTTTCCTTTACTTTGATAAGCTCACCCACTTCAAAATGAAACAAGAAAGGATGGTAATCTCTCCTCACAAGCTTCTACAAGGAAGTCCTAATTCCAGCAGCATCTACCCTTTGGAATGTTCAGCTTTCAACCTCCCCTCCTCTGGCCCAATGCCTGTATTTATAATGTTCTAGAGGAAGTTAATCAGGTCCAACATCAATGGGATAAGCCCCTCTTTTGGATGGGGTAGCTCCTCTCTTGATGGGATAAGTTCCTCTTTCATAGGGATGCATGAACCATCTGAAGGCGCTCAATACACGTCAAACAATCTTCTAGAATGCTCTAGAAATGACCACAAGTAACTTTTTTAAGATGAAAGTCGCGTCTTTTGGCCTTTACAGGGGTACGCACCCATCCCTTAGCATACAGAGCGTACAAGTACGCAGGTATTATGAGCTTGGAGTGCGTACACGCAGGTAAGGTAGAGAGGACCTGCGTACCCAGAGATAAACATGTTTTTAAATGACTTTCTCTCTTTCTTGAAGTTTTACATGGAGAGCAGAGGTATAAGGCTTGCCAAGGAGGATAGTATGATTGTTGATGGAGTCATACTAACTACAGATAATCATGGTGACAAATTTTAGTGTAACAGATTTCCCCCTAAAGTGCGAAGCCTGTAATAGATTAGGGTTTTATATCATCTAGGAAGGGTGAATTACTTTATCATTTCAAGGATTATCTCATGGAGAGCCCAGTCAGAACCTGCAATTTTCAACACAAAATACATGTATAAGATTATATCATCGCTGAGATAGGCATTCCCATACTCAGATCAAAGACTTTAACTAACAAACTAACTACTACTCTGATATAGGAATGATTTCATAGTACATCATAATCATAGACTCGTGTAGACACAGTATGGACGCAGCCATCTGTTTATAATTGGTCTACAATATAATGAATACAAAACTCCTCTCAGCCTAGATGGTGGAAACTAGATCCAGGGTCTTCATTTCTACTTCCCGAATTGGTACGATTCTAGCCATGCGAATAAATGAGTCGATGTCGAACATGGTAGAAACCACTTGATTACCATTCGATGATGTAAACTGTTAACAAGCGTGAGAGAGACAACCAATGATGTCAATGGTTCTCAAAGTACCCAGCACAATCCATGAGATGTGAATGAATGAGTCGATGTCGAACATTTCATGCAATCCTTCGATCGCAAGTCAATGGTGAAAACTAACGTCGAAGGCGAGAAACTTGCCATTGATGCATGCAGACTTCAAGGTACTGACGATTTCTAGGTCAACTCTCTAGATAATGTGCTGATGTCGATAGAAAGCGACCCGTCGCAGGCAAGCCTACAACACGAAAACATAGTTCAAGTTGAAGAAATGTTGCTGTAAGGACTGACTCAAGGATGATAGAATGGATGATAGGTATTTTGCAGTTGAATGTTTTGTTTACAAACCTCTTGAACACATAACAACACAACAGATGGCTTGGTGAAGAATGACTCAAAGTTAATCCCCGGAACCCGGCTGAAGAATTTCAATGTGGTTTGATCAACTGTGAGACAAAGGATTTCCCAACCCAGGTGAATAAAAAGTGTCGTGTTCAAGAGTGGTAATAAGGTTTTTCTTGAGACAAAAGGATATCAAATAGGCTCATTCTTCTCATTTTTCCCCCACCATTTCTGGCAAGTACCTCTTTATTTTTTACAAGCTTGAGGAGGATAACATATGCTTGTTTGTAAGCTCATCCTTCGGATGAGTCCAACTTAGGTTTTGATTCGAACCCTAAGAAGGAGTGGTCCGTTCCTGTCTGTAATAGAACA
>APFE030370155.1:84767-111296 GCA_000404065.3 Pinus taeda
ATAATTTTATTTCATGACTATAGTTTACATATTATATAGTTTAATAATTTTTGAAGAACAAACCTACCTTAATTGAAGATTTCCACACCCATCCTCTTTCATTAAACAAACTTTATGCTCTTTTTGCTTTTTTGTTTTTTTAATTTTGTCCATACTTTATTTCCTTTTGTGATGGATAATATTATTGTGTATATGTGTTTTTTTTGTTAAAAAGTTTAATTTAGACAAAAAAATTCAATATTATTCTTTAATTTTCAATAATAGTAGAGATATATTTTTTAAATTTGTTTAATGTAATGCTACCTACAAAATATCTTCATCTATATATATAATGTTATTTGACAACATCTCTGTCATGTACTCTATTGTAGAGAGCCTTGTTGATTTTCACACTCACCTCATTAGGAATCAATCACATGGACTCACTGCTCTGGGATCCACCTTGGGACCACTTAAAAAGGTAATGATAATGGTAAGCCTCTCAACGATGTTGGATTTTCACACTCACTTATTGGGAATCGAGTGTAATGGAAAAGCTTTGTATTTTCACACTCACTTCTTTGAGAATCCAATGTAATGGAAAACCTAACACTTTGGATTTTAACACTAACTTCTTTGGGAATCTAGTGTAATAGAAAACCTTTGGATTTTCACTCACTTTTCACACTCACTTCATTGGGAAGGTAATGGAAAACCTTTGGATCTTCACACTTGCTTCATTGGTAATCGAGTGTAATTGAAAACCTAAAATGTCTCTGTGCATTCATGCCATATGTCCGAGTGTGGGATTTTCATACTTCATTGAAAATCCACTGTGTGACCACTTAAAAAGTAATGATAATTGTTTGTAAGTTTATTAATGCATGCTAATTTTGGTGTAATGGAAAACCTAAGACACTTCTAGGCCAAATCTTGCCATATGAGATAAAATTAGCATAACCAATATATTCTCTATTATTCATGAATGAGGAAAATTACATACATATTTATACAATGAATAGTCTTAAGATAGGAATGCTATCTTAGACGTACAGTAGTGTGGTTAAGAGATTCTCTCAACCACACACTAAACTAGGAGAAACTATATTCTAGCTTATTCCTATTATGTAGGAACAAACTCCTCAAATGGGGAATTACAACCATAGACAAGTAGGAATTAATTATTTCTAACTATATGTCCATCCACGACCACTCTTGGATCCATCCTGAAACCACTTAAAAAAATAATGATAATAATTTGGTGTAATGGAAAACCTAACCCACCTCTGTGCCTCATCATACCATAGTCCAATTTAATTAATAAAAAAATAAACTTAAAATATTTGAAATTTAAAAATATTTTTCCACCAATTTTAAAATATAACATTATCAACTTTTTAATTTCAAAACGCAGAAAATGAAACTTCCAAGGGAATCGATGATCTGATCTGATCTTAACATCAAACGCAGTTGAAAAGTATTAGAGCAATAACAGATTAAAATTAACCTGTGTATCTGCTGCTTCTATTAATAACATCCAACAAACTTTACTCAGTACATAATTACGACAATGAAGGCCCTGTGGGCCATAAGTGATAGCGGACGAACAGTGCGAGAAAAGTCGGTGCTTGAGAACCTATAATAAATGAGGCTAACACTAAATTCAAATTCAAACAGAGAGGTTCATAAATAAGTGACCAAACAACCGATAGTGCCAGATCAGGATGATGCATAGATATTGAATGTTAAATATAAATTCATGAATGTAACTGAAGTGAAGCAAAATAGGGATATATAAAATTCACAGGGACATAAATTTATTTTTATCTGGTTTGTTTTGTAAGCATATTTTGTCTGGTTAATTGGGTTTTGGGCATCTAAGTTGACATGGGATGATTCTTGGGTTTGGGAGGATATTTGGTTTTGGCAACATCAACAATATTGTTAAAAAAAAATTATTGTTTTCTTCTAATTATGGTGAGTTTTAAACTATAATTATATTATGTAATAAAGATTTTAAAAAACAGTTACCATACTTATATAATAAAAATTTCTGAAAATATTTCAATCGCACTAAAGAAAAATAGGGCAAAATTTGAAAAAGAAATTTATTTTACTACTTTTCTAATGTACAAAATTTTAATATTTTTTAACAAATATTTAAATTTCTCTAATTTATTTATATCAATCTTTTATAAAATTTAGAGATATTCAAATTAAAAACAATTTTGATATTTGTAAGTCATTTTTGAAAAAAATTGAAAACTAACGATGTTTTTTATAAAAACATACCATTTTTTTTTACCCACTAACATTTTGATTAAAGATAATTGACTAATAAACAATATAACTTCCCCACCAAAATATAAATATATATTTAGATTTAGATTTGGAAGTGATTTTTTGTCTGGCTTCTCTTCTCTTAATTACTGATTTTCTAATTATAATAACATTCCTGAGGAAACCTTTGAAAACCAAGTTATGCAAATATAAATATAAATATATTTGGAAGTGATTTTTTATCCGGCCTATCTTCTCTTAATTACTGAGTTTCCAATTATAATCACATTCCTGACTAAACCTTTGAAAACCAAGTTGTGCAATCCACATCAACAAGATTGCTGAATATTTTACGATTTTCTCTTAATTACTGTGAATTTCAAATCACGATCACATTTATTACAAAACCTTTGAAAACCAATTGCATATCATATAGCAAAAACCCTAACAATCAATCACACAACGGAGGGTTGCCTGACAGACACCATAGCAACTCAAGCAAAATAGGAATATATATGGATCACCAATATGGTAGGCTTCTCTCTAAACCTGCTTTTTATAGAACCTGCTTCTTATAGAGTAAGTCTTTTGAGCGGTGAAATAAGATAGCATTATAGCAAGGCTGACATTGAAATAAATTGTCTGACTGTGAATGACTGAAGTTTCCCCTGATTCATGGTCACGCATGTGCCATTAATTCTCCACTTAGTGGATAACCCACCCATCTAAATATAGTTGACAGCAAAGGGGTCTAATGCCTAACCTCAGCTCAAAATTAGAGCAATAGGTGACAATAATAGCAATAGGTGGTAAGATATGGAAGGCACAGTGGATGTGTATTTTCATGTAATATGCCCATGAGAACTATGCTTATGATTTATGAGCTGACTTGTAGCTATAACAACTTGTGTGTCTTTGTGTTATTCATTGTATCATTAAGCTTTAAACTTCTATCCATCATGATTTTGTTTCACAAATAGAAGATTTTGTGTTCAAAGCACACTGATTCAGCACTTGTGAACACCGTGAACATTAATATATGGACTCCACCCAGAACGTTCAGCTATATATATATCCTAAAATCTTAGGCAAACCATACTCACAAAACTTGTTTTCATCATGGCCGACCCTTTGCAAGTGATTGGTGTCCTGTCTCTCACAGCAACCTTCTTATTTATCTGCTTTCTCCTGTGTCTGTGGAAGCGCACACCCACTATTCACAACTTGCAAAACAAGCATGTATTGATAACAGGAGGATCAAGTGGAATAGGACTGGAGATTGCCAAACAGGCTCTTGTACAGGGTTCTTACGTGACAATAATCTCTAGAAATATTTCTAATCTGCAGAAGGCAGTTGAAGAAATCCTCCAGGAAACTGGGTGTGAGAGAGACAGGATTAACATCAAGGTATTGATCTCTCTGCAACAAGAATTCTGAGACCCATCTCTTTTTTACATGCACGAACAATCAATATAGATATTGGTAGATTATATATAGATATAACTAATTGTTTTATATAGGTTGCAGATGTAAAAGACTATGCAGCCATTTCTGCAGCTATAACTGAATCCTTCCTGTGGACACCAATTGATTTGCTTGTCTGCAATGCTGGCATTACTAGTGTTTCATATTTGGAGCAACAACCCATTGAGTGGATTGATGACATAGTTGGTACCAACCTCACTGGGACACTTTATACACTACGGGCTGCTCTTCCATTGTTAAAGCAGAGAAGCTACAGGCACCCCGTGGCTATTGTCCTCATGGGTTCACTTGGGTCCATGGTAAATTATGATGATTATAAAGGTTTAGAAACATATTTTTGTGAAGATTTCCACAATTAGATGAAGATATTTCATATATTTAATGTAGGCATAGTGTTTGCAGTATCCTTTGTATGGCGGTGGTGTTTACACTTCCACTAAATATGCGATCAAAGGACTTGCTGAGGCTCTCAAACTTGAGCTGCTGCCCTTTAACATTGGAGTGACTCTTATATGTCCAGGTTTTGTAGAAACTCCTCTGCTGAACAAAATGGAAGGTAAGCGATTAATTTGTAATTTGAAATACTTTTGTTACTTTTTATTTTTGATATGGTAATGGATCTTTTACTTTTCTAACTTATTTATTGCTGGTGACATTTTTTTTAATATTTATATACAAAGAGAGTTTTGAGATATGGATCTTATATTTTATTTTTATTTTCAATAGAAAAAAAGGTTTATTTTTTTTCTTTTAGTAAAAAATATAGGTATATAAATTATACATATATTTTTCTGATTTATAATAAGTTATTTGTGCCATGTTCCATAGAATATTTGATTATTACATTTATTATAGAAGATTCACATCCAAAATCTAAAATGGCAGGCCAGTGTGATCCTTGTATTTTACTATCAGATTTCCCAATCCTTCATCATAATAATAAATCTACCTGTATGCAGTATCTCAAAATTAAAACGGTGTAGGCAATATCTTAAAATAAATCTGGATCTTATACTTTACTTATTCATGGGAAAAGTTTATTATATATCCATGGTAAAAAATATTTTGGAGTATTATATTAATCATATATCTGATTTTATTAAATATTAAATTTGTTAAAATAGTTTTTTGTTAATTATTTATTTGGTTATAAATTTAAATTTTTTTTAAATTAAAATTATATATTATATTTAAAATCATAATATTAAATTTTGTTAAAATAGTTTTTTGTTAATTATTAAGGTTTTAAATTTAAATTAAATTAAATTATTATATATTTAATTAGTAAAAATATGAATATTAAAAAATTAAATAATAAATTAGAAATAATTACATATTTAATTAATTTTATATTTAGAAAAAAAATATATATTTAAAATTTTAATTAAATAAATATTATAAATTCTTAAAACAAAATTCACTTTCAAAACAAAACAATTCAAAAATTTCAAAATTTCATAAAACTTGGGCACATTAAATGGATGCATTTACGATATTTAAGTTTTAAAAAAGTATACTTATTTTATTGGTTAAGTGAATTATTTGTTAATTAAAATTATTACCGATTTAAAATAATGATGTATTAAATCATTATGTAAAATAAAAAATATAAATAAACTTAAAAATATTCTTAATTATATAATTGATATTTGAATTTTTAAATTGAGATTTTTTTTTTTTTTTATTTTTTTTTATATTTTATATTTTTTTAATTTAAAGTATTTTTCAATTTAATTTCTTAATAAATATATTTCAAATATTATAGATGATGTCAGTAAAATTAATATGGTCTGTCACACTTTAAGAAGGTAAGAAACTAATAACTAATGGAAAAATTTTAACATATTATATATATGTTTGAAGAAAAGCCAGAGAAAGCTTTCCTAAATCACCATAGTTTTGTTGCCTTATAAGTTAAGAAGATTTGTAGTGTGACAAATTAGACCGTATTTGGCTATAAAGTGAGCAATTTAAGAGAGTAATTTTCATCTTTAATGCTCTTAGTATCACACTCATGAGAGCCTTTTTTCTCATGGGTTTTTGGGAGTAGGCAAATACTTGACTTTACTGTAAAGCTCATCAAAATTAGTTCTTATCTTACCAAAATTCATTTTCTTCTTAACATTATTCAAGACAAATAAAAAAAATTGGTTTTCAAGAATGGGGTTGATCACCTAATTTTAATATCTTAGTTTCCTTTTTCCTATAACTCTTTCTAGCTCCATAACTTCTCCTTAAATTTGGAAGTAGTAATATTTTTAATATTATCCTTATTCTGCAAGATAATCTCCTCTTTTATATCTGAATGGTCTAGCCAAAATTACACATTCTTATATCATCCTTTCTTGAATCAAATATGAGAGAATTTTGACTAGTGTCAAAAAACAATTTTATATGCAATTGAATATGCAATTGAATATTAATATCAATATTAATTATTTGGATTGACATAAATTAATTTAATCTTAATAAAAAATAATCATATTATTATTATTTATCATCATCATTACCAAATTTATTAATAACTAAATAAATTTATTTTATTTTTAATCATTACTGCCTATATATCAATAAGTAATAAAATCATTATCAAACTCTTTATAGTTTTTGTTGATTCCTATACTTTAAAATTATAATTATATAATGCTTTTAATTTTTAAAAAACTTAAATTTATACAAAAAAATTGTTTATAATATCAAATTATATTAAAATAGATTTAATGATTAAAAGAGATTACATATTTTTATAAGAAAATTAACATATTATAATTTTTTAAGAAATAAATATTCAATAAGTTGGAAATAAAAATAAAATTATCCATTGTTTATAAAAAATTTAATTGATCAATCCTAACATAATCTTTTTGTTCATGTAAAAATTGAAAATAAAACATTTTCTTTAAATTATCCCTTTCATACTTATATTCCATCTCTATTTTAAAAAATTTATGCCAAACAAAATTATGTTAATATTAAGAAGAGTATTCCATCTATATTTTAAAAAAATTGTGCTAAACAAAACATGTTAATATTAGAGCTTCTTGCCCTTTTAATCACATTCTTTTTTTTTTCGTGTAAAAATAAACATATTGAAGAATTCAAAATTTAATTTATACTTTATTAAGTTCCAAACGTATAAATATGTATTAAATATAAAAAATTATTTATTTTATTTTTTCGTTATATATATACGATATATTTATGGAAATACTTAACTAGTCAGATTTTCATGTACTGTTTATATATGTACGCAGACAGTGTGGACGATCCATTATTGGCGGAGGTAGCGATGAAAGCGGGTTTTTATGACAGAAGACATGCCGGGGATCCAAAGGAGGTTGCAAAGGCCACTTTAATGGCGGTTAAACGAGGCAATTTCCTGGTTGCCAATGGGTGGGAGGGCTTAATGCTCTCCACGTTATCATCAGGGATTTTGCCTGCTGAAACCTTTGGAAAGGCCGTGTTTCATCTGTTTGCAATAATTCCTGCAAGGCTGGCTGGCTATATCATAATTGCATACGTATACATCGTTATATGGCTCAACCATCGAACGAGAACGATATCTGTTGATGTTGCAAACAAATAATCCTCTGCAATGCAAATATGTGTGCCTCTCTAGCGTCTGTTGCTTTTGGTTTTCTGCTGACAATAACTTCCTCTATGAAGATTATGGTATTGTAGGGGGATCCAGTTCAGTATAAGTTTGTTGGTTTCTTAGAATATATTTATAATGATTTCTCTGTAAGAATTCAGCCTTCTTTATTCATTTTTACCTGTTCTTCCAGGTTGCTTTGTAGTTGTATGGGTTTTTTGGACTCCAGATTAGAAAAGCTTTTTAAATGTTATTTGAAGAAGAAATAAAATGGTCTTTCTTTTCATCAACAAAGATAAACATAAATTCATCTCAGGTCTATTACTGCACTTCGAAAAAAAATGCCAAACCGAAATTGAATTTAAGACGGAACAGAATTAGGTTATTGGCTATTTTTTATAGTCGTTACTTCAATGGCTAAAAAGGATTTCCTCAGCAAATCAGTTGATAACGCGGATATGAAAAGATCCATCTTCATCAGTTTGAACTTTGATGAATAGCTGACATTTTTGTAGAAGTTTATTTATCTTCATAGATGATTGAAGGGTACACTAAGAATTTAAGAAGTTAGATGACATGAACGAACTTTGATGAATATCAGACATTTTTGTAAAAGTAAAGCCTCTTTTGAAAGTTTATATATGTTCATAGATGATTGAAGGATACACTAAGAATTTAAGAAGTTACATGACACGAAGGAACTTTGATAAATAATAGACATTTCTGTAAAAGTAAAGCCTTTTTTGAAAGTTTATATATGTTCATAGATGATTGAAGGATACACTAAAAATTAAAAATGGGATATGGGATATACTAACCTTATTTTGAAACTTTACTTGCATTGATGAAATAGGATATGGAATAAGTTTAACATAAATATAAAAAATAAATGTAAATATTATTAAAAAAAAATATTTATTTAAAAATTTTTATAAATTTTTAAATTTCAAATTTATTTCTTATTTATACAATGAGATAACATAAAATATTAGTAATTTTTTCAAATAGTTAAGGCCTTCTGAGAGAACCTCAATAAGATATCTAGTGAGCTTTGATTGACTCTCTTATTTGTGTTTGAAGGGGTGTTGGAGTAGTTGTCACATTCACACTAATATGATGTGGAAAATGAATGTAGGTTAGGGAGGAAAATTGATTGGTAGTAATTAAATACTATTTTGAAAAGTAAAAACACTAAATAAGTTTCTTTGTTAATAGTTGAGACATGATTGTCATGATAGACATAAAAATTGAGATTATTACATTTATTTTCAAAATTCAATTAGATGTTAATAAAATAGGAAATTTGATTGCATTTAGAATTTCGTTGCATTTAATAAGACTTTGATTTTATAACATACTCAAAAATAATTTGATTTAATTGATTGTATAAGATGTTAGGTTTATCAATTTGGATAAATGGGGTGAATATTTTATGATATAATTTTACTTTCTAGGATTCTTCCTATGAAACTAGGAAAGTGGCAGAGAAAGAGATAAAAGGGGGAATGTTGGAGAAGCAATGGGGGTTGCAGAGTTTTGGAGAAGAGATTTAGTGTGAAGGAGAAAATGGATTTTTCTTTTGAGTAACTTGAGCTTGAGTTTAGTTATTTGGAGATCTAAGGACCTTTAGATTTGGATCGGGAAATTTGGTTGTGTTGTGATTCTTAGAGATATAAATATGAAGAGTTAGAAAAACTTGTTTTCCTAAATTTGGTAGCTAGAGAAGCTACTAGTTGGTTGGAAGGAAAAGGAGTTGGCTTGCTTAAGGACTATTACAAGATTAGATTTCTAGATCGAACAATGTTGCATGTATTAATTTAATTATTTATAAAATTTTAATTATGTACTTATTTATTTATTTTATTTGTAACTAGAGGAATTGATAACTAGGCCAATTTCATAATCACATGACACAAGGGAAATTATGAGCACTGCCCTTACAACCTCTAGGTTTCTATGTATGCTCTTATATAGACATGGGTTAAATGGGGGAATTTGAACCTAAGATCTCATAGTTTACATAGTAATTCAAAACATGGCCATTACCAATTGAATTTCCCCTAGGGGCTAATGTTGCTTGTATTTAACTAAAACTTAGTTTTTTACATTATTTTATTAATTTCATTTTAATTTCTAGATTTATGATTCAATTAAATGAGTTGCTAAAATATCACCATGCATTTTACTATTTTCATATTAAGGACTAATAAGATTTGTCAAGGTTTCTATATTTTAAGATAAGTTTCCATCCTTAATATTTTCCATAATTTAAAGAGGGACCTTATTTTTTCAGCTTGGTGGGCTTATATCTAAGGTTATAGTTTGAGATATTTTCATGAGAGAGGAATTTATGGAAGTTCCAAACTAGTTAGAGATCTATTTATTTCTACAAGAATTTCTGGATGAAGAAACCCTAAAATGCATGTATTAGAAATTTCTTCAATCATTTTATCAAAACCTCATAGGTGACTCACTTTTAGAAATATGCCTCATATACAAAGATCATTAGGGGACTTTTCAGGTCTAAAATAGGTCTCTTAAGAAAACGACCAAAATAACCTTTATAAGAACCAATAGGATTCAAGGTGATGATGTCAACCATGGGGGTGATTCACCATTTTTGGAGTAAAAAGGTAAAAAGATTAAAAGATAAAAAAATAATAAGTAATAAAACTACTTTTTCAACTCGTATTTTCAGCTTATCTCCCTAAGTTTTCACTCAAATTTTGAGTGGGAGTTTTCATTGGATGCAAAATTTAATTCCTCATCCAAAAAATACCCATGTTGCATACTTTCGATGGAGCTTGCTACACAAAAAATGAAAAATACATGAAAAAACATGATTGCAATAACAATTTTAATGTATTTCTCAGTTTTTGTGTAGCAGGGTCCATGGAAAGTATGCAACATGGGTACTCCTTGGATACGGGGAATCAAATTATGCATCCAATGAGTGTTTTCATTCGAAATTTGAGTAAACCCATAGGAAGATAAGTTGAAAATATGAGTTGAAAAAATAGTTTTTTTTTTTTTTTTTTTTTTTTTTTTTTTTTTTTTTTTTTCGTCTAAAATTTGATGATGTCATCTAATCTTATTTTATTATTTCCACTATTATTTTATAATTTCCTTAGGAGGCCCATTTTAGACCTCAAAAATCTCCTAATTATGTGTATATATGAACAATGTTGGAATCTCTCTTAAATCCATACATATCAGCTTACGAGACATGGAAAGGCTGGAAACTCTATATTATGAACATATAACATATATGCACATAGGAATACTTTTATGAGTTTCTCAAGTAATGTAGAAGAAAAGTAGAATAACTAGAGAGCGACACAAAATAGGATGGATACGCTAAGGTACTAATAAAGCACAAGAAGGGAAAGAAGGAAAACAAACCAATTTGAAACGATCCAAGAAAGGATTCCAATAGATTTCAAAGCCAACTAATTTATGAAAGGAAATGGTTCAACAAGGGGACACTTCCATGAAGAATACAGAGCAAGGGAAAAAATAAACATAACAATGAGGATCATAAACAAATAAAAACTACATATTGGGGAGAAAATACAAAAAAAACCCAAAAAATCATAGGTGAAAAAAGACATAGACATAGAAGGAGAAGAAATTGAGGAATATGACAAGGAAACAACAAAATAAGATATAGATATGTAAGAGAATGAGATGGATCTAGAAGAATTGAAAGAAGCCCATGGAGAACAATGAATTCTCAACCTATAATAGGCTTACTTTGATTGGTTATAAAGGGTAAAAACAAAAGGGAGACACACGGTACACACTACAAACCAAACTAGTAGTTTTATTGATAATCTATGCATAAAAACATCATCTCTCAAAGCCCATGAAAATAATACAAGAGAAGAGAGTAAAAGAAGAATTAAGTCATCTAATAGAAAATTAGAAGAAGAGGAAGCTCTCCTTTTGGACTTTGGCCAAACAAAAGGAATTCCAAAAACATATTTTTCATCCAAACTAGAGGCTTAACATGAAGATCATACAATGGAACAAAAGTAGCATGAATGCAACTAGTAGCATTAAATGTTAAAAAAAAATCAATAAGCACAACCCATCATCGTTCATGTTACATGAGACTAAATGTGATGAAAAAACTTTAAATATCATAGAAAAGAAATGGTGTAGAGGATTAGAAAACATAGCTACCATAGCCACATGCTATCTCAATGGCTTCATCATTCTGTGAGACCCATGCCAAATGATTTTTAGAAAATGAAACAAAATTGTAGAGCTTTATCATCACAAGTTTTGGAAGTCTTCACTTAGTAGACCTGGGGTTCCTTATAATTGTGAGCCTACTACTCCACCTTTCGAGAAGAACTTCCTTAAATATGTTGAAACTTTGGGAATAACTGACAATTATAATCACTAGATATTAGCGACAAACCAAGGATGAATAACTCTATAGATTAAATAATCTATTAATAAGATCCATTTAAATACATGGACATGACCTTTGATTTCTTAGGTCATATGATTGTTCCTATTCACCTTTGACTCTTTACATCTCTCAACTAAAAAAATTACAAGAAATCAATCCCTATGATAAGGTATTCAAGATTTCCCCCTTTTTAACTTTCCACACTTTTCTATTCCAAGTTCTTTGGTGAATATATTTATAGTTTTCAAACTTGTGGAACAATGTATAATTTGAAGTGTTTTGACCTCTAGATGATGTTGAATAATATTGTATTTCATGTTTATGTGCTTTCTTCAATAGTGGAGTCTATAATTTCTATCCAATTGGCACCTATTTCTCCTACAAATCCTCAAGTATATGCTTGAGTCACACAATCCTTTGTTGCCTATATAGTATTCACATTTTCTTCCTCTGTAGTGGAATCTACTAGAGAAGATTATTTGTGTAATCTCCAAGAGATAATTATTGTTCCAAGACTCAAGAGATATCCTAAAGTAGATATTCCATTCAACTTATCCCCATGAAAGTTTGAATATAGAAGTTCAAATAGTTTGAAGTTCTCCACCTTAAGAGTATTTAAGCCCAAATTCTTGAGTTCCCTTCAAGTACTTCAAAACTCTCTTTTTAATAGGCTAATGTCCTTCACAGGATTTTTGATGAACATAGAAAGGATCTCAATTGCTAGAGAAATACTAGTTTTGTAGTAGTGAGGTAGATAAGACTCCCTATAAGCTATCTATATTTATTATTATCCTTAAATTCATTCCCATCTTTTGATGTTGATTTGTAAACTACCGTGGATATTCCACTCGAAAGTTCATCACAATAGATCTAATAATATTATATTAAAAATTTGAGATTCTACACCATTACAATTTTATTTAATTTCTAGATCTATAAAATTAACTGTAATTAGTGGATGCATGTAAAATTATATCAAGCATAAAACTAGAAAAAGACAAAATAATCCCACACACACATAATACACAAGATATTCTCTCTTGGAAACCCTTTCAGGAGAAAACCCAGCTGGAAGGTAGGGTCACTTCGCTCTCTTTCTTTGTTTGGAAATAGGGCTACAGATACAAAGAAGTAATATTTGTGACCCGTGGGCTACTACAATGCACATATCCTGTTTGTGTGCTCTACCTCCTATCTCTCCTATCTATATTCGCTCAAATATGGAACAAAGTTCTCTATAAAGAATGGAATCCCTCCTCCTCTTAGTGGCCCGGTTATAACAGAGCGTGATAGCCTATTAGTGATTAAGTTTGACTACATCAACTCTTAACTAGAGTTACAAAATAGACTCTTCTAGAGTCTTTTATATCACAAACACATGGCTAGCCCCTTTACCATGAATATCAGGGGTTGACGTGACAAAACGTTACCCCCAAAAAACATCATTTGATGCCTCAAAATGCTCTCGGAAGGTTTCAGACCCTGTTTTTCTAAATTGGGTCTCATCGGTAAAAATGGTACCGTGAGCTCATTACTCCACTTTTTCCACTCCAAATGCATCGTGATGGATGAAAAGCAATATAATGATCCAATTTGGATCGCATCTCCCCATTTTGGGAGGGTTTTTGTCCCCAAAAGATTTTACTAAATGAGGTGAGGAAATGTTTCCTCCGCCTTCTCTTTGTTGTACCATTTAGATTTGTGTGGAAGTTGTCCCTTCAACCCAATATTCCAAAGGTCTTGTTGCCCGTGTCTTGTAGTTTTGGACCTCTTCTGCAAAATTGTATCTTTTTTCAACTATGCTTGAGCTTATGGTGCCAAATCTTCCACAAAAGGTAGGACCTGTTCCTCTTCCTGATCTAGCATGGAAGGATCATAGAGTTTCAAATTCTCTACATTTACAACTAAGTAAATGTGCATATATGGTGGTAAACTGAGTTGATAAGCATTATCACCCACCTTTTCCAGTATCTCAAAGGGATCATACCTTAGAGCCTTGATTTTCTTACTAGGCCCCTGCAACCTCTCCTTGTTCAACTGTACCCATACGTTGTCTCTCACCTTGAATGATTTATCTGTTCTGTGATGATCATGTCTAGCCTTATACTTATCCCGCAACCTTCGCACTATTTCTTGTACCTATAGATGGAATTGCCTGATTTTCTCTATAATTTTTTCAGCCCTCAAAGCATCTCCTATAAGGTCTTACTTCACTCCTCCTTGCTTCCCAAATGCAATATCCAAACGTGAAGGTGGAAAATATCCAAAACAAGTTTCAAATGGGAACTTTCCTATAGAAGTGTGGGCCACTTTGTTATAATAATGTTGTATATATACCAGATTTTCATCCCAGGTCTTCGAATTCTTCTATTTGTAGCCCCTAAGAAGTTGCACCAAAGTCCTATTGACTACTTCTTTCTGCCCATCTATCTGTGGATGGAATGTTGTAGATCTATTCAACTTCGTGTCCATATTCTCCCACAATGTAGTCCAGAATGCACTAAGAACTATTATATACCTATCTGAAATGATGCTCCTTGGTATCCCAAAGTGTACCTAGACCCCGGAAAATGAATGTAGGTTAGCGAGGAAAATTGATTCATAGTAGTTAAAGACTATTTTGAAAAGTAAAAGCACAAAATAAGTTTCTTTCGTGTTATTAAATGTTTCCTTAATTCATTTATGATGATTGTTGGATGTTGTGTTTAAAGGATTTTAGTTTTTCATGATTGGATAAGAGAACTTAGGAACTATACATTGTGACGATTGCTATCATTAGTACATGCACAAGTTATGTATATGGTAGTTACTTTACATGCATTGCATGGCTCCAACAATATTAATTTGTCTATAGTAACTATTATAATAATATTATTAATAGTTGACACATGATTGTCATGATAGACATAAAAATTGGGATTATTACATTTATTTTCAAAATTCAATTAGATAATAAAATAGGAAATTTGATTGCATTTTGAATTTGATTGCATTTAATAAGACTTTGATTTTATAACCTACTCAAAAATAATTTGATTTAATTAATTGCATAAGATGTTAGGTTTATCAATTTGGATAAATGTGGTGAATATTTTATGATGTAATTTTACTTTCCTAAGATTCTTCCGACGAAGCTAGGAAGGTGGCGGAGAAAGAGATAAAGGGGGGAATGTTGGAGAAGCAATGGGGGTTGCATGGTTTTGGAGAAGAGAATTAGTGTGAAGGGGAAAATAGATTTTTCTTTTGAGTAACTTGAGCTTGAGTTTAGTTATATGGAGATCTAAGTACCTTTATATTTGGATTGGGAAATTTGGTTGTGTTGCGATTCTTAGAGATATAAATATGAAGAGTTAGAAAAACTTGTTTTCCTAAAACTGGTAGCTAGAGAAGCTGCTAGTTGGTTGGAAGGAAAAGGATTTAGCTTGCTTAAGGACTATTACAAGATTAGATTGCTAGATTGAACAATGTTGCATACATTAATTGAATTATTTATAATATTTTACTCATGTACTTATTCATTTATTTTATTTGTAACTAGAGGAATTGATAACTGGGCCAATTTCATAATCACATGACATGAGGGAAATTATGAGCACTGCCCTTATGACCTCTAGGTTTCTACATATGCCTCTTATATAGACATGGGTTAAATGGGGGCATTTGAACCTGGGATCTCATAGTTTACATAGTAATTCAAAACATGGTCATTGCCAATTGAGTTTGCCATAGGGGCTAATGTTGCTTGTATTTAACTAAAACTTAGTTTTTTACATTAATTTATTAATTTCATTTTAATTTCTAAATTTACGTTTCAATTAAATGACTTGCTAAAATATCATCATGCATTTTACTATTTGCATATTAAGGACTAATAAGATTTGCCAAGGTTTCTATATTTTAAGATAAGTTTCCATCCTTAAAATTTTCCATAATTTAAAGAAGGACCTTATTTTTTCAACTTGTTGGGCTTATATCTAAGGTTATAGTTTGAGATATTTTCATGATAGAGGAATTTATGGAAGTTCCAAACTAGTTAAAGATCTATTTATTTTTACAGGAATTTTTGGATGAAGAAACCCTAAGATGCATGCATTAGAAATGTCTTTGGTCATTTTATCAAAACCTCGTAGGTGACTCACTCTTATAAATATGTCTCATATACAAGGATCATTAGGGGACTTTTGAGGTCTAAAATGGGCCTCCTAAAAAAAATGTACAACCAAAATAAACTTTATAAGAACCAATAGGATTCAAGGTGATGATGTCAACCAGGGGGGATGATTCACCATTTTTGGAGTAAAAAAAGTAAAAAGATTAAAAAATAATAAAATAATAAAACTACTTTTTCAACTCGTATTTTTAGCTTATCTCCCTAAGGTTTTAGTCAAATTTTGAGCGAGAGTGCTTGTTGGATGAAAAATTTTAATTCCTCATCCAAAGAGTACCCATGTTGCATACTTTCGATGGACCCTGCTACATGAAAAATGAGAAATACATGAAAAAACATGATTGCAATCACATTTTTCATGTATTTCTTAGTTTTTGTGTAGCAAGGTCCATGGAAAGTATGAAACATGGGTACTCAGATGGGGAATCAAATTATGTATCCAATGAGTGTTTCCACTCGAAATTTGAGTAAATCCATAGGGAGATAAGTTGAAAATATGAGTTGAAAATTTAATTTTTCTCTTTTCTTTTTTTCCCTCTAAAATTTGATGATTTCATCTAATCTTATTTTATTATTTCCACTATTATTTTATAATTTCCTTAGGAGGCCCATTTTAGATCTCAAAAATCCCCTAATTATGTGTATATATGAACATATTGGAATCTCTCTTAAATCCATACATATCAGCTTACGAGACATGGAATGGGTGAAAACTCTATATTATGAACATATAACGTATATGTAAATAATTACCAAGTGAAGCGTGGGGTTAGGAAAATATTTATCTCAGAACTAGGATATGAATCTGATTGGAAGGAAGTTGTTCCAAGGAATTGAATTGTGCATAAATGGAAGGATTTTTTTTATGTGTTGCAAAATTTTCTAACCTATGAGCGAAGGTACTCTATGAAGTTCTTATACCATATTTCGATGCACCCACTTTTCGAATTGAGTGAGTTAATCAATTTACCCTATTTTGTTTTAAAACTATTAGGCCAAATGGTGCAGGGGGTCCAATCAAGTACCCCAACACAAATCTCATATCAACTTTATCATCATGGGTTGGTTAAAATATTAATTTTTGAAGAGTTACAAAGGTAATATTCTAGTTGCAATAGATTCATCGCAAATAAACGACATGGAATTTTAGAACCCTCATTCAACAAATCCCTAAATGGAAATAAAATCTCAGTGAACAACAGGCTGAAATCTCTACGAGTGGATGAAAAAGCCCTGAATTGAAGCATATGATCGAATAAGGAATTGGGTTCTAAGCATGAAAGAGGAGAAATTTTTAATTTGAACAAGGAAGGAGTGGAAAAGGAGAGTGCAACAGCGGCAATGTCAATTCTTGTAGTCACCAGAAGAGAAACTAGAGGCATTCATCAAGGTAAGCATGCCATTTCTCAACCAGAGGTTCCAGTTGAAATTGAAACACTTCAAGTTGATGATTTAGATTCTGACAAAGAACCCATGGTCTCAAAAGACTTTCATTTTGAAGAAAAAATATTTTCATACAATGTGAGTGATAAGGAGGAAGCACATGAATATGCTAAGATCCCCATGAAGAATGAAAACAATGATAAGTGCTCTACCCTGGGGAAGAAAGATAAAAAGGTATCTAAGACTGTTATCTTTGAAAATACATCTGGACATGGTTCATAATTCACAAAATCCAAGTCTTTAAAACATAAATTCAAGGGTAGCAAGAAAATTGGGAACTTCAAGGAGAAAATTAGATAATTTAAAATCCTTGACATGCATCTTAAGTCTCAAAATCTCTTGTTGAAAGCTAGGAATGGAGAACTGAGGGAATAACTAAAGAAATTAAAGACTAAGAATGAGAACATGGCTAGGTTACTTCGGAAATGACGCATACACACCTTTTATGTTCAGGATCATAATAGAAAATTGAAGAGGAAATTGAAAGAGATATAGGCCTCTGGGTGAGAGATCAATATTCAAATGAAAGAAAGATCAGACGGGAGTCTCAATGTTGTTATTTTTTGTGTGAAGTGACCATTGTGGATCATTCTTGTTTGATTTAGTTTTTGGTTTGTGCGAGGAAACACAAAATATCAGGCTGGGGGAGATGTCAGGCCCATGAATTGTCATACTTTTACATCTATAATGTCGTATGTTTTTCCCCTGACTACCCATTTGGAAGCCTCCTAACCTGCATCTTCACATCCCTTTTTGGTACAATGGTGGAAGATTGCGTCTAATAGGAATTTTCTTATAAATTTTAAAGGTAAATGTCTATTTATGTCTAACACCATCATTTGCATGCAGTTTTTAGGCTTCATCATTATTGAAAAGTTCCTAATGAAGGTTGTGCAGATCTTGTACCTCACACAGGTTATTGCAACCAAGAAAAGAGGACATGTGTAGCTATTGACTTGAAGATAACCACGCGGGACTTGATTAGTGGGCATCGTTTACATTCTTTCAAAACAATCACCTCAAGATTAGGTCAAGCACAACTTCACAAGGTTTCAGTGGGTCGTGGCTGAGATTGGAGGAACTAACTCTGATTTCTTCCTACACTAGATCTGTAATCTCCTTGATTAGATCATGGTTGCAACCATATTTCGTTTATTCACATACCATTATGATATTTACTCATTTTCGTTCATGCACAGACCATTATGATATTTAGTCATTTTGTTTTGTATTTGATTTGGCTAGTTTGAAGTTTTTTAATGTAATGTAAGACTTCTAAAAGACAAACCATGGCTCCTTTCTTGGTTAGCGATACCATCACACTATTATGTTGTTGGTTTAATTCCTAGGTCGCTCCCTTTGGTTCTTGGATTCTATGTTATCATTCTCTTATGTAAATATTAAGCAATTTATTCAATATAAGAGACTATGCGAGGTTTTATGTCCTATTGTGTGTGCATTTGATGTTTTAAGGCTACTCTATGATTTAAATATTTGATAGGAGCCACGAGTTGGTTGGTTGGGCCGGCCAATCTAGCTCATGGCCCCTCCTTACTTATTAACTTGAATAGGCTATATATTTGCTAATTGATGTTTGGTATATGGTTTGATGTGCTAATATATGCTTTTTCTCTTATATTTAGAGGTTTAGGATGTGTTTTAATAACAACCGAAGTTATATATGCTACCTCTCTAATAAATTTCTTCATTCTATACTTGTTTCACATTCACAGTTCTGGAAATATAACCACCGTAAGCGTGATATGTTTTTCTATGGTGGATGTTATACATATAGATCATTGTGTGAATACCATCTATAAGCACACCAATATTTTTTTATGCACATTGCAGTGAATGAACCAACCAGTACTCCATTTCACGAGTTTTATTTATGAGGTTTCAATATTTGGTTACGGTATGGAGAATTTTGTGTGATGATATAGAAATGAAATTGATCCACCGAGGTTCAAAGTCTTTTGTTAGGTCATAACTTGAGTGCAAAAGATGGAGTCTTTTGTTAAGTTATAACTCGAGTTGCATTAGATCCAATGGGATCCAAAGTCTGTTAATTGAATGGTAACACAAGTTATATCAAGTTTATTGTGATATGGAGTTATTGGTTGAATTGAATCATAAGTTGCAAGCCCTGTATTGTCGTTCCTCAGTTTATTTGTGTTTGTGCACCAAAATAGAGCCTGTATATAAATTTTTGTTTGATTTATAAGATTTGAGGCTTCATAACAATAATGTTTAATGTATGTAATATGTTTCTCTATATCTTTTGATAAGTATTTGTTTCACGAGGATTTGAGTCAAAGGATTGTTTCATGAAAGGAATTTGCTCATTAGCCATAAGCCTATAACTTTTCAAATAAATTGTAAACAATGTAATGGTTTAAGCTTTTAGAGTTACAGAGCATTCATTTTAATAACTTTTTCTTTCATTCTTTCTTATGAGTAGTGTCAATGTATCATTTCCGAAATTCATATTTGATTGAGAAGGTGAGTTTATTTGCTTATAAAGGTGTGAAGCTTGTGTACAAGTTTGAAGAGAGTATTGAGTGTTAAAACTAAGTGAAGATATTTGATTTCATATAGAGTAGCCAACATAGGACTATGTGTAGACTTAGAAATGTATTGTCTCTTCTTTGGATTCATACTCTATATTGTGTGAGGAAGAGAGAGTTTTTATGCTTGAAATCTTTTTCTAATGGTGTGAATGTTGTCAATGAATCTTAACTCTTTTTTACTCTATCTTATTAAGATAATATTCACACTGAAGCTACTCAACCTAGAAGGAGCCAAAGGTCATATTTTAGTATGACCAGTAGATAAGGTTTACTTTCCAATAAGATGTCATTTGATTTGGGTTTTAAACAAGAATATGACTATTGATTGCAGGAACTTGAGGAGTGCCAATGAATAGATTGGAATAGGGTTTTGTTTTGTGGAGTGTTGGAGTCTTCTTTGGGCACATACAATGTTGTGTCTCAAAGTGTATGTTTCCCAAATTGACAAAATAATGTTGGGTCATTAGTTAACCATATGTTGCAGCCAATAAAGAATCTCATAAGTCATTAGACCCTTGGTTGAAAAATTAAATGATAAGTGAATATCGCTACCTCCTCATATAGGAATAAAATATTCACACTGTCATTTTTTGCATCATTTTCGGGAAGACACTCAAGAGTATTAAGTTTCCTACTTTAGGTCAAGCAGGAATGATACTGGGAGCATAAGTGAGCAAAGGGAAATTGCTAATTATTCCCTTTCAGTAACCTACATCTCGAATATTCTATATTTAAGGCATGATAGAAGCACTAGAACACCAAAGGTAGGTATAAGAAAAAGTTCATCAAAACCCTACGTGGTGTGGTAGGAGCCACTCAAACTAACATTCTAGTAAGTGAGAAGGGAAAGGAAATCCTTTAGACGTCACTCTATTTCAAAATAGTACAATAGGGCAAACATTGAAGGGAGAACCACCATCAGGAAGGGGAGAAACTGCATTGGACAATGAAATGGAAATTTTGGATAGTTCCATTAAAATTCGGAACCTGTTGTGGCCACAACACCCCCATAAAATTTCACACAAAATATGGGGACCCTTCATGTAAATTTGGTCAGACCATTTTTAATGTGCCTCATGTGGTTGATGATTCCTCTAATTTTTATTGCTTTCCTTTTTAAACTTTTTGGTAGATTCAATCATGTCTCTACACATCCTTTGTCCCAATCCTAGAGATTGTCATCTTGATTGTTTGGCTTCACACATCATCCTCGATCACACCATTTTATTTAAGTTTCAATGCCTAATTTTAGAATAATGATTATATTGAATTTTAATAGCTTTCTTTATCTTGAAAATGTAGTTCACTTCAATATGAGTTTATATACATGTACTTGTAAGAATATTAACTTAAATATGACCATTAATTTTTTTAATTATATAATAATTTAAAATAAAACAAGTGAGGCTGCATGGCAGCTAGTCCCTGCCTAGCTGTTGCAGCCACCAGTAGCCAGGAGTGGGGGCTCCAGCCATGCTTCTAGTTCTTCTTAAGCAGTACGCTACAGAGCGTAAGCCATAATTGTTCAGTATACATGTAATATAGTGTGACACGAGCTTAAGATACAAGGCCCCTTTAGCAAGGAACTGGAGCTTAGTATTTCTTGAACGTAGCTCGGAGAACAAAATTTCATATTGCCTAGCTGTTGCAGCCACTAGCAGCCAACAGTGCTGCAGCCACCAGCAGCCAGCAGTGGGGGCTCCAGTAGTTGCAGCAACCAGTAGCCAACAGTGGGGGCTTCAGTAGGTTCCAGGAGTGGGGGCTCCAGCCATGCTTCTAGTTCTTCTTAAGCAGTACGCTACAGAGCGTAAGCCATAATTGTTGCTGATAGGCTGGCCAGCTTGTAGCACAGATCAGTATACATGTAATATAGTGTGACACGAGCTTAAGATACAAGGCCCCTTTAGCAAGGAAATGGAGCTTAGTATTTCTTGAACGTAGCTCGGAGAACAAAATTTCATATTGCCTAGCGGTTGCAGCCACTAGCAGCCAGCAGTGTTGCAGCCACCAGCAGCCAGCAGTGGGGGCTCCAGTAGTTTCAGCGACCAGTAGCCAGCAGTAGGGGCTTCAGTAGGTTCCTGGAACAGTAGACGCGGCGGCATTAGGCAGCTAGTGCGTGCTTAGCGGTTGCAGCCACCAGCAACCAGCAGTAGGGGCTTCAATAGGCATTTCAGCCATTGCCATGCTTCTAGTTCTTCTTAAGCAGTACGCTACAGAGCGTAAGCCATAATTGTTGCTGATAGGCTGGCCAGCTTGTAGTACAAGCATAGATCAATATACATGTAATATAGTGCGACACGAGCTTAAGATACAAGGCCCCTTTAGCAAGGAACTGGAACGTAGCTCGGACAACAAAATTTCATATTTCTAGTTCTTCTCAAGTAGTACATTACAGAACTCTGTACGCACAACTCCGATGATTAGGATATCTGTAAACAAAGAACGAAAAAGAGCACCGTGAACAATATTCAGAATAGCACAAATGTGAAAGAATCTAATAGTATAGTATGCTCGTTCTTGTATGGCCAGCTTGTAGTACAAGCACAGCTGAGTATACATGTAATATAGCTGTGAAGGAAAGCACCTAGGACTGGGCCTGTTGGAAGCTGTAGTCTGCGACACGAGCTTAAGATACAGGGTCCCTTGAGCAAGGAACCAAATCAATTTTTACCAGCTCGTCTGCAGCTGCTACTCGTGTTGATAACTCCGATGATTAAGATATATGTAAACAAAGAATGAAAGAAGAGCACTCTGAACAATATTCAAAATAGTACAAATGTGAAAGAATCATTCTCTTGTATTAATGGATGGCATATTTAACTTTTGAAATAGAAATACAGTGATTCAAACTTGCCTATAACTGAAGAATGTGCATTGTAACTCATATTGCTATGCTCCTATTGTTAGTGGCCGTTTCTTGCTTTCTTTTTTCGTTGTGCTTCTACTTTTACGATGTCCATAATCAAAAGAGTCATGAGGACAAGTGCTAAGAGAAACAATGCTGATAGTTCAGTAAGTTGGCTTATGCTAATGGATTCCATGTTACGTGAAGCAGAGAGATGTATGTCAATATGTAGGTGCTGAAAGTAATTTATAAAAGAGTTCAGGATGTTTGCAAGTTGGTTTTAAGTGTGAATGGCACTGGGTTTTTGAGAATATTTTAGTAGAAGTAAGATGTAATCATTTGAAAAGATTGAAAGACAGTGGGTAAATACAGAAACGTGCTGTACAATCAAATAGGGAAGGCCGTGGAAGATCGCAACACTTGAATGCGGGATAGATTTCTGACAGGTGCAGAAATAAATACATAAATACATATACGGCCTGATTTGATATTATCCAATATGAATATGAAGGGCATTTATTGGAGATGCAAGCGCCAGCTAACAAACGAGGCTGGCTTGGGACTTCCACTGTGCTTGGGACTTCCACTGTCGAATCAGTGAGGCAAGCGTGTCTGCGCTTTCAAAGAAAAGGAGATCCTGTCGGTAGCTAATAATAGATCGCTGCCAACTGATTTGGTAGAAGTCTTTATGGTCGATGGACAAGCCACCAAAGGAGGCGAGCCGCTATTATGGACTTAGTTGTGCATTTAATTAATTGTAGGTTAAAGTGAATTTATGGACAGTGCACACCTTCAACCTCAAAAGGTGGGAACTAAACCCTCGATTGAAGGGCATAAGATAAAACTTGGGCTCTTATTTCGGTGGGATGTCTATACAATTGAGCTCATGCAATAATTTCAAGATCAGCACATCATAGTACATCTTATTGGATCTATCCTCGATTGAAGGGCATAAGATAAAACTTGGGCTCTTCTTTCGCAACAACCTGAGCTTATTTAGCCTATTTCTGTGGGATGTCTATACAATTGAGCCCATGCAATAATTTCAAGATCAGCACAAATGTACAGATCGATAGACCATTGCTTGTTACCTTGCTAGACTTGTAAAGTGAGCTAGCATTTGAAGAAAGAGCAAAAGAATAAGGAAACTCAATAAAAATAGCAACGGAAGAGGTTTTTCTAATTTTGTACCAAGCAAACTTAGTGACCACTTCTCCTGGGAATGAGACTGCGTATTTACCTCCTGGCACGACTTCCTGGCTATGCTTGACAACAACCCGACCAGCATCATACTGTAGGAATCCTGCGCGGGTTCAGCAGTTGTCCAAAAATTAGGAATCAGACTCATATTGTCGAATTGTAGAATGAGACAAAACCACCAAGTTTGCTGTAAATTTAATGACCATAGCAGATAGTATCATCAAATATTGAGGCTATAATGCCAAAATAATGAGTCAATTTTAACAGAATTTCATTATATCAACACTTTATGGCACTTTAAGCAATTTCTTGCAGATCCTTTTGATAAACCCTAGTACATCTTATTGGATCTATAAAAGAGGGCATTTTCATGTAGCACTGAGTCTCTATTGCACCGATGGTCTTTACAAAGTCAGCAATAGAATCCTTACCTAGTACAAACTACAGAAAATGCTCTGGCAGGGCCAGTGTACTGCATTTTGTGCTAGGACAATAATGACAGTATATCATTTGTTCCTATCATGCCATTTCATAAAATATGGGCAGCAGTGAGAAGAATCCAAGAGGAAAACAAAAACGGGAATGAGAGTCAATAGAGGAAGCTCCGCAAAACTGGTTACAAGGGTCGTACAAATTCTTTGGACTCAGCATGAAACTTAAGAAACAGAGTGTGGCAGGTAAGGGTGACATAGATGAAACAAATCCCAGTGGGCTGAATGACGTCAATTCATATGACTAGTAATTTCTTTGCGAAGCTGTTAACTAACTTTTAGACAACAGGAGCTCTTGTTGGCAGGGGCTAATCAAAACGTAGAGTTTAAAATGTAACAAAATCAAGTAATTAGAATGATATGTTGATGTTGTATGAAAAATAAAACATAATCGGTAATTCGTTTTTGTGAGCATTACCTATGTCTGTAGAATTGCTTGAAATGCAGTTTTGATTGACCGTTTTAGCAAGAATGCGGCACAATATCTGGTCTTCTACAGTATCTTCATAAGAAAAGCTTTACAGATAAATCCGAGGGCGTCCATTCTTCGAAACAGACGGGTTTCTTGTTGAATATCTTTACAAGAAACGTGCTTCAGCAAGAAAGCTTTGCCGAAAACAGGCTAGCAAGACATCGAAGGTGCACAAATACACTCTCTCCTTTCGCTTTAGTTATTTGACCTCTGGATGTGCATATTTTGATTTACTTGATAATGAATATTTGTTTTTTTCGCCGATTCTATTTGAGAAAATGCAGACTTTAATTTATTACGCCAGAATACCTGCAATTTTTTTCGAAAAGGAAATTTACGGAACTTTTTATTGAGGCCGAAATATTAAATGTTGGAAATTTCTTTGCTTTTAGCTTTATTGTTTTGCAATAAAGATTAATGGCTATTCATAGTTTCCTTGGCAATTTTTTCGTACTTTTCACTCTGGAAAATAACAGTGAAATGGTTTCAGGAGAATCTTGCTTTACTTTATACTATTTTGCAAATAAGCTCTGACAATGTGGCCTTTATTAGCATTAATTTGTCGCAAGCATCAGAAAAAGAAAGTAAATATAGTATGGAAAAATATCTATTTAACTTTTGGAAGGATGGAAAAAGAGTTGGAGTTTGATATTCAGTTGAAGCATCAAATTTGAAAAACCAAATTAATTTGTGAAACGTGTTCCATCTCTCAACGGACATTGATGACAGGTGTTGAAGAGTTTTGACCGTATTTGACGGCCAGAGTGCCTCGTGTAGAAGGCAATCTACCCATCAAAATCCATGCCTGATGGGAGCGGATTGCAAATCCTCCATCCCCAGTTTGAATCCGATGTCGCCTTGTTGCCCGATGGGAGACAATGGGCGCAGAGGAATTTACTTTGGTTTTAAGACAGATTTATTGTAAGATCTAAGAATCTGGACTAATCAGCTGTGCAATTAGTGGATATTCGAAGCACTGGGTTCAAAAAAATGTTTGACAAAAAGAAGTTCAAATTTTATTAAAAAACTGGAAAAAAAAATCAATGAGTGCAGGAGAAATTTATTTTACTTTAACAGACTTGTGTAGTCTATGAGAATTTGGTATTAACCAACAGTATTTTAAAGCAATTAGTAGTCATTTGCGGCATCGGCTTAAGAAGAATGTCTCATAAAAAGAAATTGAGAATTTTATGGAAGAGAAATATAAATTGAGAATTTTATGGAAGAATGGATTAAGATTTGAAATAAGGAAAGCCAATATAGCGAAGAATTTTATTTACATTATTTTACTTTCTAGGCCCAAAAATTTATTTAATTGTTTTGTAATAGCGAGCATGGAACACCAAGACGCGTGTATTACATGTGGAGAGCACGGCGCATGTATTACACGTGTTACAACAACAATATTTGCATATGTACAGAGGCAAGGATCTTCGAGCGGGTTCCATTGACAACGATCTTCGAGCACCTTCGCACCTTTTCTCAAACCCTCGACAATATTGGTGCCACCAGTGTAGAGCAGGCGCTCAACGACACAGTTAGCCGCATGTTGGCCATCTGGACTCATGCGCTTCAAGGGTAAAA